>JAQQPU010006121.1:0-20745 GCA_029168905.1 Artemia sp. Kazakhstan ARC1039 | reverse complement strand
TTTTAGCTTAGAGTCTTAGCTTAGAGTTTTTTGTTAGAGTTCTAGTTTAGTTTAATTTTAGTTAAGAGTTTGATGTTTTACCTTTGAGTTTCAGTTAGAGTTCTAGTTTAGTTTAGTTTTAGTTAAGAGTTTGGTGTTTTACCTTAGAGTCTTAGCTTAGAGTTCTAGTTTAGTTTAGTTTTACTTAAGAGTTTAGAGTTTTAGCTTAGAGTCTCAGCTTAGAGTTTTTGTTAGAGTTCTAGTTTATTTTAGTTTTAGTTAAGAGTTTAGTGTTTTTAGCTTAGAGTCTTAGCTTAGAGTTTATGTTGAAGTTCTAGTATAGTTTAGTTTTAGTTTAGAGTTTTAGCTTAGAGTCTTAGCTTAGAGTTTTTGTTAGAGTTGAAGTTTAGTTTAGTTTTAGTTAAGAGTTTAGAGTTTTTTTTGTTAGAGTTCTAGTTTAGTTTAATTTTAGTTAAGAGTTTGATTTTTTACCTTTGAGTTTCAGTTAGAGTTCTAGTTTAGTTTAGTTTTAGTTAAGAGTTTAGAGTTTACCATAGAGTCTTAGCTTAGAGTTTTAGTTAGAGTTCTAGTTTAGTTTAGTTTTAGTTACAGTTCAGAATTTAGAGTTTTAGCTTAGAGTCATAGCTTAGAGTTTTACTTAAAGTTATAGTTTGGTTAAGTTTTAGTTAAGAGTTAAGAGTTTTTAGCTTAGAGTTTTTGTTGAAGTTCTAGTTTAGTTTAGTTTTAGTTAATAGTTTAGAGTTTTAGCTTAGAGTCTTAGCTTAGAGTTTTTGTTAGAGTTGAAGTTTAGTTTAATTTTAGTTAAGAATTTGATGTTTTACCTTTGAGTTTCAGTTAGAGTTCTAGTCTAGTTTACTTTTAGTTTAGAGTTTACAGTTTTTTTTAGCTTAGAGTCTTAGCTTAGAGTTTTAGTTAGAGTTCTAGTTTAGTTTAGTTTTAGTTAAGAGTTTAGAATTTTAGCTTAGAGTCTTAGCTTAGAGTTTTTGTTAGAGTTCTAGTTTATTTTAGTTTTGAGTTCTAGTTTAGTTTACATATAGTTAAGAGTTTGGAGTTTTACCTTAGAGACTTACCATAGAGTTTTAGTTTAGTTTAGTTTTAGTTAAGAGTTTAGAGTTTTATAGCTTAGAGTCTTAGCTTAGAGTTTTTGTTAGAGTTCTAGTTTAGTTTAGTTTTAGTAAAGAGTTTGGTGTTTTACCTTAGAGTCTTAGTTTAGAGTTTTAGTTAGAGTTCTAGTTTAGTTTAGTTTTAGTTAAGAGTTTAGAGTTTTTTAGCTTAGAGTCTTAGCTTAGAGTTTTTGTTAGAGTTCTAGTTTATTTTAGTTTTAGTTAAGAGTTTAGAATTTTTAGCTTAGAGTCTTAGCTTAGAGTTTTTGTTGAAGTTTTAGTTTAGTTTAGTTTTAGTAAATAGTTTAGAGTTTTAGCTTAGAGTCTTAGCTTATAGTTTTTGTTAGAGTTGAAGTTTAGTTTAGTAATAGTTAGGAGTTTAGAGTTTTAGCTTAGAGTCTTAGCTTAGAGTTTTTGTTAGAGTTCTAGTTTAGTTTAGATATAGTTAAGAGTTTGGAGTTTTTAGCTTAGAGTCTTAGCTTAGAGTTTTTGTTAGAGTTCTAGTTTAGTTTATTTTTAGTTAAGAGTTTGGTGTTTTACCTTAGAGTCATAGCTTAGACATTTAGTTAGAGTTCTAGTTTAGTTTAGTTTTAGTTATTAGTTTAGAATTTTAGCTTAGAGTCTTAGCTTAGAGTTTTTGTTAGAGTTCTAGTTTAGTTTAGTTTTAGTTAAGAGTTTAGAGTTTTTAGCTTAGAGTCTTAGCATAGTTTTTGTCGAAGTTCTAGTTTAGTTTAGTAATAGTTAAGAGTTTAGAGCTTTAGCTTAAAGTCTTAGCTTAGAGTTTTTGTTAAAGTTGAAGTTTAGTTTAGTAATAGTTAAGAGTTTAGAGTTCTAGCTTAGAGTCTTAGCTCAGAGTTTTTGTTAAAGTTGAAGTTTAGTTTAATAATAGTTAAGAGTTTAGAGTTTTAGCTTAGAGTCATAGCTTAGAGTTTTAGTTTAGTTTAGTTTTAGTTAAGAGTTTAGAGTTTTTAGCATAGAGTCTTAGCTTAGAGTTTTTGTTAGAGTTCTAGTTTAGTTTAGTTATAGTTAAGAGTTTAGAGTTTTTAGCTTAGATTCTTAGCTTAGAGTTTTAGTTTAGTTTAATTTTATTTAAGAGTTTAGAGTTTTTAGCTTAGAGTCTTAGTTTAGAGTATTTTGTTGCAGTTCTAGTTTAGTTTAGAGTTTTAGCTTAGACTTGGAGTTTTAATTAGGGTTCTAGTTTAGTTTAGTTTTAGTTAAGAGTTTAGAGTTTTAGCTTAGAGTCTTAGCTTAGAGTTTTTGTTAGAGTTCTAGTTTAGTTTAGTTTTAGTTAAGAGTTTAGAGTTTTAGCTTAGAGTCTTAGCTTAGAGTTTTTGTTAGAGTCCTAGTTAAGTTTAGTTATAGTTAAGAGTTTGAAGTTTTACCTTAGAGACTTAGCTTAGAGTTTTAGTTAAGTTTAGTTTTACTTAAGAGTATAGAATTTTAGCTTAGAGTCTCAGCTTAGAGTTTTTGTTAGAGTTCTAGTTTAGTTTTAGTTAAGAGTTAAGTGTTTTTAGCTTAGAGTCTTAGTTTAGAGTTTTTGTTGAGGTTCTAGTTTAGTTTAGTTTTAGTTTAGAGTTTTAGCTTAGACTTAGAGTTTTAATTAGAGTTCTAGTTTGCCCACCCTTCTCCCTTAGGACTTTAAAGACATGCCCTCTGACGTCAGAGTATCCCTGACAAGATTCCTACGGGACCCCTGTTTCCAGGTGGCAAGATTCCCACACCAGGCAGACCACTAGGGATTCGTAGTGTAATAAAATTTTTCAGTATTGGCATGATCCCTACCCATTTTTGGCGAATTGTTTTTCTGGAAGGTCCCCAAGATTTCCGTGACCAGGTTTGATATGGATGACACCATTGTACCTCACAAAGTAGAGTCCAGGAGTCCATGGAGAATCCCCAATTGTAACCGAGCACGGGCACACACATGGGTGCAGCGTATATTTATATTACGTATATTAAGGAGTTCACCCCCTAGTCAATACCTCACTCTTTACGCTAAAGTTGAAATCTTGTTCCGATTATTTAAGGATTACCCCTTAATAAAAAAGGCCGTTAATTAGAATAAATAGCTCTTGTGAAATTACAAAGAAAAACTTTAGCGTAAAGAGCGAGTTAATGACTAGGGGGCGAACCCAATCATATACGTAATAATTTCTGTTCGTTTCAAGTTTTGATGTTGCTCCTTACTTTCAGTTAAAAAAATTGTTGTTTTTTATTACATTTCTGATCCTTTTTTTTAAATATGCCCCTTCATAGCAATTTTCCTTCCCCCATGAAAATTTCCTCCATAGAAAGATCCTAACACGTAATAACTGCCCCCCCCCCAAATACCAGAAATAATTCCTCCTAAGAACTTCAGTATACTTCACAATAACCGATACTATAGATAGATTGATAGATAGATAGATAATGTGTTTAAAAGCTAAAGACCATATGCATGAATATTTAATCAACTAAACAAAAATAATGAACTTCAAGTCAACTATTAAAACAAGAAAACAAATTTATACAAACAACTAAAAGTTTCTTCTCGTTATTTTTTAACTACACAATTTTCTTTAAATTCAAAACTTCCTAACGGTAGCTGCAAACTGCCTCTATCACGGGTTTTGCCCTCGACTCAAGAATACGAGGTAGAGAAGGGGCGTCCTTTCCAAAAAAACTCTCTCTTAGGCTTGAAAGCCCCTGGCACCGTGTGAGAAGATAGTTTACATCCTCAACACCCTGATTACAAAAAGGGGCAAGAGTACTCCGAATATATGTAAACACTGGACAAAGTTCATAACTTGCAGACCTTCCCCTGGGGACTGTGGGGGATTAAGTCATCCTCAAAGACATAGTTATTGTATTTTTCGACCATGCTGAACGAAATGGCTATCTCAAAATTTTGATCGGGTGACTTTGGGAAAAAATGAGCGTGGGAGGGGGCCTAATTGCCCTTCATTTGTTTTGGTCACCTAAAAAGGGCACTAGAATTTTTAAATTCCGTTAAATGAGCCCTCCTAAGACATTCTAGGACCACTGGGTCGCTACGATCACCCCTAGGGGAAAAAACAATAAACACGACCGTCTCCCCCCTTCTCATTCTGACCTCGTTGAAGAGGCGTTTAAAATCTCAGATTGCTTATGTTTATTTTCCCGTTCGAGACTTTTTAAACATTAATTATAGATACTGACAAGGCAAATACACTGCTGGACGCTCCTTTAATCACTGGAAACTTAACAGAGCTACTCCAAAATGGTCACCTCTGTGATTTTTTTTTTTTTTAAGTACTATTTCTTTGTGATGGAACTTACTTCAAGAAACTGACCGCTTTTTAATTGCCTAAACACGCATTTTAACTCGCATTTCTAACATCAGCCATGGTTAATATTGTCTAACATCAGCCTCGCATTTTCTAACATCAGGTCTTCGTCAATATTTGCCCCCCAGGGCATAACTTATAACCCTTGCCCTGAAGACTATGGGGGGAGTATCCTACTCAGAGATAAAAATTTCCAGAACTTTCAACTACTTTGAACAAAATGGCTATCTCAAAATTTTGATTGGATTTATTTGGGAAAATGGTGGCTGGAAGGGGTGGTGGCTGGAAGATTTAAAAGTATCAATAACTATATTTTTAGGCTTCCCAGTTGCAAAAGAAGTAATGCCTCACGGTGGTAGTGCTGGATTCAACCTAGTTGATTCGCTTCATTTGTAGTGAAATTAGGCTACGTTTGGTGATCTGTAATCGTGTATCAGCTATAATGAGGGGGGTTCAGTCATTGTTTAGATGGAGATAGGGTAGACTCCTACAGAAGTACATGGACAAACTGCTTACTCTTCATGAGGTTTCAGATAAACGTTGAAAGAAGAAGGGGGATTACGAATTAATTAGAATGTTTCTCTGTACAGCTTATATGTTATATTCCCATATCTACCCGCACAGAGGTGGACAAGGCAATGCAGGTTATCATCAGCCGCGCTATGAAAAATCCCTGGGGTGGCAAATAATGATAGAAACTAGTTTCCAGCAATTTTAAATGGTAATATTTTTCTTTTTCTACTTATATGAAGTACTTCAATGTGTTTAAAGAAAATGTATGTAATGTATTATCGATAAGAAACTCCCATTGTAGAGGTTGTGATGGGTTCAGTTATGTAAAAGATCAAAAGTGTCACAGAAATTCCATCCATACAAACTATAATACTCCAACCACTCCAACTCTCCAACCAAATTTCTTTAGTAGTAAAATTAACAAGGACTTTTCACCAAAATTACGATTCATCGCAAATTTTTCAAGTATATTTAAATTTTATTCAAAATTGAAATTACAAATTTAAACATAGGACGGTACTAATCAACATATAATCGTTGATTTACACGTTTTAAAAGCAATTGACCAGGGATTTAGGGGACCGGTACCTCAAATTTTATTTTGGTTTGGCTGGGTATGATTTGGGAAATAATCATACCCAATAAAAAATTTTTCTTTTCAACTGAAAGCAAGGAAAAGATTTGAAACCTATTTGAACAGATTATTCTTTGTATGAAGGGGGTTGTTTCCTCCTTAGCTCTTTACTCTTTACTGTGAAGTTTTGCTTTTTTCCGAGTTTTTAAGAAAATTCGCAAATGGAAAAAAAAAATTCAAAGCAATAAACAATTTTTTGTAATGAGCAAGGTTTCAAAGAGGGGGCAGTCCCCCTTATATGCAGATTAATTTAAATTTGTTCTAAGTTTTAAACTTGCTCCTTACTTTAGTTGAAAAACCTTTTCTATTTATTCAATGACATTTTGTGAAACTGTTAAGTTTTATGAATTCAATAATTTTGGTAACGCAGAAAAAAACGATCAATATTTCAATGATCTCTGTTTGGATTTTGATGGGTAATCAAACAGTTCGTGTTTTTTCTTCCTAGAGGTGATTGTATAGACCCAGTGGGCCTAGAACATTGAGAGATGGCTCATTCTAACGGAAATGAGAAGTTCTAGTGCCCTTTTTAAGTGACCCAAAAAATTGGAGGGTAACGAGGCCCCCTCCCATGCTACGTTTTTCCCAAAATCATCGCCCGATCAAATTCTTGAGATAGCTTTTTTCTTCAGCAGAGTTGAAAGGCCCATTAACTATGTCTATGGAGATAAAATGGCCCCCTACAGCCCCTGGGGAAAGGTTATAAAATTCGCCCATTGTTTTATTTGCTATTGGGAAGTATATATACATTTTTTTGGGTGAGGAGGGGAGGAAGAATTTTCTGCTGGGAGAATTATAATGGAGAGGATACTTTACAGGGGGTGAAATTTTCAGAGGAAATTTTACACTGGGTGAATTTTCTAGAATTCCTATACGAAACTTCTTTATATGTCTTGATTTCTCTTTACCGATTCAATTTTACGCGTGGAGATGTTAAGGGTAATTTTCCGGGGTACATTTTTGGCAGGATTGAATTGTCCAGAGGATATTTTTATGGAGAGGGTGATTTTTCCGTAGAGGTGGAGCCAGGTATCCTGGCGTTATTCAAAAAACGATCAGAAAAAAAACAAGTTTTTTCAACTGAAAGTAAAGAGCAACATTAATATTTAAAACTAACAGAAATTATTACGTATATGAGGGGGTCACCCGCTCCTCAAAATCACGCTCTTCACGCTAAATTTTAGATTTTGTCCCAATTGTTTAAAACTGACTCCTGAAACACAAGGGTCGTTTAATTAGAACAATAAGTAACTTATTTTAAAGTGCCAAAAACTGTAGCGTGGTGAGTGAGGTGTCGAGGAGGGGGGCCACCCCCGTCATATACGTAATAATTTCTGTTCTTTTTAAGTTTTAATGCTGCTATTTACTTTCAGTTGAAATAACTTGTTTTTTTCTTTATTTAATGAAGCTTATAGACAAAAAATTTTCTAAAGACAATGGAAAAAGTATGCCAATTAAAGTAAAAGTATATACAATAAAAAAAAGTAAGTAATTACAAAAAAAATACACAAAACAATAGCATACTTATATAGACTAAGGTATAAACTCCCAGCAATCAGTCCTGCTGAGCAATGCGGAAACGTTGGACGGATATTTCTTAACAATATTGACAGTTTTGAACTTGGATATCAAACACCAAAGTATTTAATTTCTTTGCACACAGTGTTTAGAAAAAGTAACGCATTATCAAAATAAACCTTAAAACTAAGATTAAGAAAATCAAATATAAATTTTTAATTCAATATCTTTGATTCAATTTTGAATACCAAAAGCCAGTATATTTGTAACCTTTGCACTTCGTAACTGAAAAAAATTAAATATTTTCAAGTGACAACTAGATAAATACAATCACTCCTGGAAAAAAAATTGATAATAAAACAGAAAAAACGTATCCGTTTAAGGGGAAAATTCAGAAACTCCCAGCATTCCGTTCAGGGGAAACATTTCTGATTATAGTGGCTTCATATATCAGCTCATGGGTACTCTTGCAATGCAAGCAAAAGTTGACGACATATTCTTACCAAAATTGGCCCTTATTAACTTGTTTTCCTTGTGTTTTCTATAATTATACAAACTGTCTTGTGTACTAATAACTGCACTAATTACTAATAAACAAATACATATTTAGGATAACCATAAAAAGCTGATTCCTTAACTGCATGTTATCAATTTTTTTTTTTTTGCTCCGCCCAAATCATATAGAAAAAATGTTTGTGGGAAACTGTTTAAGGGTTACTCACTCATAAATTAGAACTTATTTTATATTTTCCTTATTATTGGTCAAAATCTATTGGCAGGCAGCCAATGAGGGGGCAAAAAACATTTTTTTCGTGGTTTTTCCGTATTCTGCTCTCTTTCCTTTGGTTTCCTTATAATTGCTTTATAGTTCCAAATTTCCAGGGGAACCATAGCCCCCTTGCCCCCCCCCTTCTGGCACCCATGGAAATTCTCTTCGTATGTACCTTATCTATAATTTTGGGGCACAGGTATTCCATTCGTGTGTTTTCGAGTTTGAAAATTCTATTTTTATCTACAAAATTACAAAATTATCAAAATACAAAAATAAAAATACAAAAATACAAAATACAAAATTATCTACAATATATCTACAAAATTCCTCCTCTTAAGCCTATTTACTTTTTAAAAAGTTCTCTCAAACGAAATTCCATGATTACAGCTTTATTCCTAATTCAAAAAAATCTGTAACACGTATCTTTTTTTAACTAAAAAATCCCTTGAATGAAATACCTTAATTTAAAAAAATCAGTTAAAGTTCTTTTGTTGTTTAAAAAATTCTCTCAACCCAAATTTTTTGGTTTTAAAATTATCTTAAAGTCTTTTCGCTGCTTTACTACTGTTGCTTACAACTCACAGCAGCACCAAGCCCCCTGAGGACAACACAGCAACACATTTTTCCCTTGTTTGATTGCATAAAACCCTGAGGAACTTTTACTACGGTCTTAAGAGACGGGTATTGTCGTGACTGGATTAAACTGAAGAAACCAATGTCTCAAGTTTAATTGCTCGAATAATAAGCGTGTTTTTTCTAGAATCCAATAATCTTAGTCTATATTTCTGAGGGGGCGAATACCCAATCTAAACCTTACAAATTAAGCCAAAGATACTTCTTTGAAAATATATTTTGAAATAACCTATATATTGTCTCATGTGATAGATGTTAAAAGCGTGTTGAGGTTAAACATGTTTATTTTGCAAAGAAGAAAATCTCAAAAACTTGTTAAAACAAGACTATTACGCAGTCTTTCCTGGCTTATCAAAAGTCATTACTAGTCACCCATTTAAGGTGATCCTATGAAATGGGCTGTGCTTTTACTCCTTTACTACATCCAATGCATTCAACCCCACTTCGATTTTTGGGCCAAGAACTGAGGAAAATGCTGAACTGTATCCTCTCGGTGGCAAGTACCGTGAGGATATTTTCCAAACCCGAACTCTTCTAAATTAATTAAATAAACAAAAACAAGTTTTTTTTTACTGAAAGAAGAGCGACTTTAAAACTTAAAACGAACAGAAATTATTCCGTATATGAATGGGGCTGTCCCCTCCTATATACCTCGATCTTTACGCTAAAGTTTTTTATTGTTTTAAAAAATAAAGTTGTGTGACAGATTCAAACTTTAGCGTAAAGAGTAAGGTATTGAGGAGGGGACAGCCCCTTTCATATACGGAATAATTTCTGTTCGTTTTAAGTTTTAATGTCGCTCCTTACTTTCAGTTAAAAAAACTTATTTTTTTTTTAATTTCTGAACGTTTTTGAATTAATGCAGCTTTGATTTTGGCTCACCGTACATGAATAATTAAAACGAAATTTGTATATTAATTTTATTTTTTTGGCTAAATGGCTTTCTCGAAATTTTGTTCTGAAGTAACTTACGAATTAACTTACGTAACGAACTTCTATATTCGTATGTTTTATTACGTATATTAGGGAGTTTACTCCCTAGTCGATACCTTGCTCTTTACGCTAAAGTTCGAATTTTGCTCGAATCACAAACCTCTGAATCACAAAGGCCGGTTAGTTAGAATAGATACCTCTTTTGAAAGTACTCAAAATAACTTTAGCGAAAAGGGCGAGGTATTGACTAGGGGGCGAACCCCCTCATATACGTAATACGTTCAGTTTGTTTTAAGTTTTAATGTTGCTCCTTACTTTCATTTGAAAAAACTAGTTTTTTTTATTTAAATTCTGATCGTTTTTTAAATAATGCTGGGAAATCCGGCGCCCCCTTCATAGAAATGTCCCTTCCCCCAAGGAAACATCCACCATGGAAGGATCCTCCCCCGTAACCCCCTCCTCTGACACCCCCCATCAGAAAAAAATCCCTCTGAAACGTCTTTATACTTCCCATTAACCAAAACTATATGTAAAAAATGGGCAAAGTTCATAACTTCCAGCCCTTCCCCCGGGAACTGTGGGGGATTAAGTCATCTTCAAAGACATATTTACTAGGTTTTCGACTATGATGAACAAAATGGCTATCTCAAAATTTTGATTGAGTGACTTTGGGAAAAAATGAGCGTGGGAGGGAGCCAAATTGCCCTCCAATTTTTTGGTAACTTAAAAAGGGCACTAGAACTTTTAATTTCCGTTCATTTGAGCCTCTTAAGATATTCTAGGACTACTGGATTAATACGATCACCCCTTGTAAAATAAAAAAACAAAAACAAAAAACAAACAAACAAATAAACACGCATCCGTGATCTTTTTTCTGACAAAAAATACAAAATTCCACATTTTTGCAGATAGGAGCTTGAAACTTCCGCAGTAGGGTTTTTTGATACGCTGAATATGATGGTGTGATTTTCATTAAAGTTCTATGACTTTTTGGGGGTGTTTCCTCCTTTTTTCAAAAATAAGGCAAATTTTCTCAGGTGCGTAAATTTTGATGGGTGACGCTAGATCTAATGAAACTTATATATTTGAAATCATCATAAAAATCTAATTCTATTGATGTATCTATGGATATTAAAATTCTGGTATTTAGAGTTTCGGTTACTATTGAGCCGGGTAGCTCCTTACTTACAGTTCGTTACCACGAACTGTTTGAAAAGCAGGATGTTTCTATCACAGAGTGTTATTAAGAGTTCGTCCTTAGGGACATTTCTTTTCATAAAAAAATTTGACTGTACACTAAAAAAGTCGCAAATGCCAAATATTTCCTCCTGCACAGTCTCTAGTTCATAGTAGAGTGGCCAGCAAAATTTCGCAATTATGGTTTTACTTCCCCATCAAGGCGCATGTAAATTAACGTCACAAACGTCCGTCTGAACCTCCTTTGGCTTCTTTCCCTTCCATTAGCGTCTTTTAACTTGGTACAGCCCTTTTCCAAGCATCTTGGTCTCATCTGGCTCCTTTGGTTTCTGTCCCTGAACTTGGAATATCTGGCTCTCTATATGACCCTCCTTTCCCCCTTTTTTTAGCGAAAAATGAAGAAGTAGCCTCCATATTTGAAACTTTTGGTTCTTGGTATTCGGTTATGCTGTATTGTTGTTTCAGAATGGTCATCAGATTAATATTATATCAGAAAATCACGTTTAATTAATTAAAAAAATATTGAAAAATAGAAGTCCAAAATTAGGGGGAAAATTAATGAAAAATATACGCCAGACTTTGTATTTTCTACAAATGCGAGCTAAAAAAAACTGTTTAATTACTTATAAAGCTTTCAATTTCTTAAAGTGATATTTACCGCACTGAAATAGTATATAGTACAAAGTAGTATATAGTAAATAGAAATAGTATACCACACTGTTGGTAGCTTTAACTATGATTAATGGTAAAAAAAAACAAGTCTCGAAAGGGACAATGAAAATAAAATATCTGGGAATGTTTCCGCCTCTTTAACTAGGTCCTGATGTGAGGGGGAGTAGAAAACTTGTTTTAGTAATTAAAAAAGCAGCTAGTTTCTTAGCAAAATAATTAAAAAGGCTTTTTTTAATTTATGTGTATTTAACATGTTGCTAGCCTTAATGCTTAAAAATTATATTCAAAGTCTCGAAGAGGAAAAATGAAAATTCTAGGATTGAAACTAACTTTTGAACTTGGTTCGAATTAGGGGAAGACAACCTGTTTAAGCAATTCAAAACCCATGTGGGTGCCAGAAACTTGATAGAGGAGAAGAAACGTAAGGCTCTAGCTCCAATGCTCCTGCATGAGCTAACTAAATAATCTTGGAAAATGTCATATAAGTGTCCTGCTAAAACCATATGCTGTTATTATAACAAATGCTTATGTATGTGGATATATCTAATTTCTTTGAATCCCGTGAGGAAGTGTCTATTCTCAAAATAATGTTGTCGGAATGCGGTTCCAATACAAAAACATAAGAATTTGTTCTGAAAACAATAAAAAGGAAAAATTAAAAGCTGAACATCAAAAAATGAAAATTGATTTTGAACAATGTGGGTTTCTTTTCTCAATAGAATACCAACAACAACAATAGAAAAGAATGAAAAAAGCCATAGTAGCCATTATCATCAAAGATAACTAATAAAAGACGACCGATTTTTGAATATATAATAACATTCATTCTTAGATTTCTCAGCTATTTTTGGTAAATTAACCTTACAAAAGAGGAAAGTTTTTAAATACAATTTATTATAGTAAAGCGAAAAGCACTGTCTAGCATTTAGTGAAATTCAAGGGGGTTGATCCTTATTTATTTAAAAAAAACAATCAAGCATTAGTAAGTTTCTGATTTTCTTGATTTTCTATATTTACTGTTATGACTATAATGCTTAGATGACTATATTTATAGAACTGCTGAGGTAGTAGTTTAAATATTTATTTGGAGATATTTTGGTGAAAATTTCTTTATTTCGTCAAGATTTTATGTCTTTTTGGTTTCACACGTCCTAGAGATGATGGAAATGTGTCGTAATGGTCGGATGACAAATACAGTTCAGATGTTTACCGAAATAAATAGGCATACTTTGAATGTTTATTTTGGTTCAAACCGCCAATACGTTGTTTCAGGAAGTCTATAATTTACCTTGTCGGCTCATATATTCTAGGAAAAAAAAATTAAAACTAAGCAATTACTTAGCAAGAAGTTGGAAAACACAGTTTAAACAATTACGAAAATACATATATATATCTTGAATATTCATTTAGAATTTTAATGATAATAATGTTTTTGTCAAAACTTTCCTATTATTCTTTTCAAAATTTTTCCCAACCTCATTTTTTAGAATAGATAGGACCCGACAACATGCTTCATTCCTTCATTCGGTTAATAATAATAATAAAAAATCAGCTGAAATTAAGAAGCAACATCGAAAAACTTAGAACGAACAAATATTATTACATATATTAGGGGGTTGTACCCTCTTCAAAACCTTGCTCTTTGCACTAAAGTTTTAATTTAGTCCCAATTCCTTAAGGAGATTCGATCAAAAAGTTCGTGGTAAGTAACTGTAAGTAAGGAGCGACCCGGCTCAGTAGTAACCGAAACTCCAAAAAAGGAATTTTGATATCAATAGATATATCAAAAGAATCAAATTTTTATTTTGATTTCAAATATATAAATTTCATCAAGTTTAGTTTTACCCATCAAAGTTTGCGCACCTGAGAAAATTTGACTTATTTTCGAAAAAAGGAGGAAACATTTTTGAGATAGTCATTTTGTTTGAAATAGTCCAACGATCAGATGACAAAAACTTCGGGGTTAACATACTCCCTCCCCCAGAGCCTGAGGAAAATGTTGTAACTTATTCCCCGGGGGCCTACAAGGTATTTATGGAAGAGGTGGCCGCATAAACGTCAGAGGGGACTCAAATGATTAGAAATTGAAGGTTCTAATTCCTTTTTTATGAGTCAAAAGTAATCTGATGGCAACTACCCCCCCCTAGCCCTCTTTTCCCCAAATGCGTCTGATTGAATTTGTTATATAGGTTTCTTGTTCAAAATAGACGAAAGATCTTATAATAAAACTCCGGGGATAACACAGCCCCCCCCCAGAACCTCGGGGCAAGTGCTGTAAATTTTTTCCCGGGGGCATATAAGTTTTTATTGAAGAGATGGTCGTATAAACTTAGAGGGGGCTCATATAATTGTAAATCGGAATATCTAGTGCCCTTTTTAAGACTCAAGAGTAAACATAGGGCAACAAGCCCCCACCCCCAGTAGTATGAGCATAATTACTTCTGCAACATGCCCTCTCTTTTCCCATTGGATTTGTACAATATGACCTCTGACGTCACGACAGCCCTGGCAAGATTCTGACAACATTCCCTGGCAAGATTCCTACGTGAGCCCTGTTTCTACCGGTTGGCTGGCAAGATTCCGAGCGCATCCCTAGGAAAATAGCATAGGATTACTAGGGGTGCCAGTTTCTAGCGGTCCGCTGGCAAGATTCCGATGACGAACCGTCGTGCTTTAAATAGGAAAATAACATGGGATTTTAAAGACAAAGATAGGAAAATTAGCATAGGATTTCAAGCGCAGCCCTGTTTTTAGCTGGCAGACTTCCCATGACACTCCCCATGTGTTCCAATATTTTGCCTAGCAACTGCCGTTTGTCTCGTTTTGTGGCCCTGGCAAGATTTTCACAACATGCCCTGGCAAGATTCCCTGGTTCCAGGTGTTCTGCTATTTTATTATATATTTAATAAGAGAGTGGTGGCTATAATACACAAATAACAATAAATGGTGCTCCTAGTCCCTTGCACCCAGGTTCCAGGTGTTATGACGCAATTTTATTTCAGCTGCCAAGTTTCCCACGACACACCCTTACATTTTAAACGGTGAGATAGGGATATTAGCATGGGATTTTAAAGGGTCAGATAGGGAGCCTACAAGTGGATCTAATAACCCTTTAATCCGTCGCACCTGTGCAAGGCAGCTCCTCTTTGCAGGTGTAATAAGCTTGACGCAATCATATTTCAGATGGCGAGATTCCCCCTACACACCCCTCTGAACTCAAATGACGTCACACTACTTACCCCGTTTTAAACGGTCAGGTGTATAAACCTTACGCAATGGCAGCAGACATCTTACTTAATGAAAGTGCACACATCACTGTCATAGAATACTTTTTGGGATTTTATTTTTACCCAAAATGTTTAATGCATATTTTCTTTCTTTTAACTTAATGGTGGCACACACTGTATGTGAGGTCAGTGCATTTTACGAAATGACGGCGCACATCTTACCTAGTAACAGCGCGCACATCACCTCCACATAATACATCTTTGACATTTTATATTTAGCCGAAACGTATAACGCGTTTTTTTCCTCCTTCTTTTTTCTTTAGTTCTTTGTCCTCGCTGGTACTTTAAAGTTCAATTTCCTTTCAAAGGGAAGGCGCTCCAACCATCAGAACTAAATTGCTATTCTCAGTATTCTGTATTGAGAACTACATTCCAAAATTAACCTTTGCGCATCATCTGAGATTTCCCCATTTTTCGCACACGCTAGAACAACGTGTTTACAGCCAAAATTTGGCACGCAGTCGGAAAACATCTATTTCCAGAAATTACGCCTCTTCATTAGGTATTGCTGTTTAGGAATTTCTCAAATTCCTCTTTTTAGGAATTTAGGAAATTCTCAAAATTTCGGGGATAGTGAAGGTCACGGGGCCTAG
The DNA here is from genome assembly GCA_029168905.1 of Artemia sp. Kazakhstan ARC1039. Lineage (NCBI taxonomy): Eukaryota > Metazoa > Arthropoda > Branchiopoda > Anostraca > Artemiidae > Artemia > Artemia sp. Kazakhstan ARC1039. The sequence continues at coordinate 5,585 of JAQQPU010006121.1, read as the reverse complement.
TGGGCCTATTGGTAAATTCTCACCTGTATTTTGGCATTTTCTTATCTCTGTTTATGGCAGAGACGTTGAGCCCTGCTCCCCATTGATAATTTTAGAAAATTGTCCATCATGTAGGCCTATTTTGTCAATAAAAGATCTTGCCTTGTCATGTCTTCACTGCAGTTTTCATTTAATTTTCAATGTTGTAATAAATAAAAAAGAAAATAAATGTAATATGATTCGTTTTAGTAAAGCATCAAATATTCAGTAGGTCTTATTCTTCTACCTTTAGGGGAACAGACAGTAGCCAAACTTTCGTTTGTACAATGTAGATGTATTGAACAGTTTTGAAACAACTAATAAAATTAAACTGAATTCCCATGATTTTTGGAAGGACATATCGTTGAAAAGTTTTTTTGGTGGGGTGGGGGAATGGACCATGGAATTAGGGTTAGGGGTTAGCTCCCATGATTTATCATTGATATTTTTTCGAGGAGGGGGGGGGGGTCCACGCCCTACGGAACAAGGGATCAACACTTATAAGTTTTGGAATAAAATATCGTTAATAAGGTGTCTTTTTCAGAGGAGGGGCTGGTCATGGATTGTCAGGGAGAGTATTATAGTGCTAATAAGTTTTTTTGGTGGGGGTGGGGGTAGGGTTTATTTGATCTTTGAATCATTTAAATAGACCTCGCATTAAAAACTTGTATGCCCTCAGTTCATAACACAAAATTCTTGCCCCGGGCTCAGGAGGGTTATGTTGACCCAGGAGCTCTTGTTATCTGATCTTTTGACTTATTTTAAAAAAAATTACTATCTCAAAAATTCCATCTTATGGATTTATGGGAAAGAGGGCAGGGGGCTAGTTGCCCTTCGGTCCCTTTTAACTCTTAAAAAGCGAACTAGTAAGTTCAATTTCCAATGAAATTGCACCCCTCTGAAGTTTATGTGACCATTCATTCCATAAAAAAACATAAATGCTCCCGGCATAATTTACAACACTTGTCCCCGAGTTCTGGGGGGCTGTGTAAATCCCGTTTACAATTTTATTATATGATTTTCGGTCAATTTTGGACAAAATTAACATCTCGAAAATTTGATCGGATGCATTTGGGGAAAAGAGGGTTGGAGGAGGGGACCTAGTTGCCATCGCCTCACTTTTGACTCTCAAAAAGGGAATTAGAATTTTCAAATTCTAGTCATTTTTAGTCCCCTCCAAAGTTTACATCCTCCTCCATAAGAACCTTATGTGCCCCAGGACATGAGTTACAACTGTTCCCCCGGGCTATGAGGGGGGATTACGTTGAGCCCCTCCAAAGCTTAAACGACTACAGTAGAAGGGCCTTATTGAGTCGTGACGGGACTCCTTATTTGGGCATAGAACCACGTGGTTTATGGTTTTTGTCAATGAGAATGAAAAAACAGGAATTTTGTCACATTTATGGATGTTTTCTTGGATGGTTATGTGTGTTGGTCGATTTATTTGATGTTTTTCATGGATGTTTAATGGTTTTTGTCAGTGAGAATGAAAAAACAGGAACTTTGTCACATTTATGTCTGTTTTCTTGGTTTTTGTCAGTGAGAATGGAAAAACAGGAACTTTGTCCCGTTCATGGATTATTGAGTCTAATGGGGGCAGGTCAATGACACTTCCTTCTTGTTGTTGCTCTCAGTGAATGTTATGATCCAGAAATAGTATTTGTTGTTGTTGCTCTAGGCAATGTTATGAGTTTCCCGGAAACAGATAGATCACGTGTTTCCTTCTCAGCCAATCAGAGGGCTTTGTTTACATAACAATTTGACCTTGAGATTTCGTATATAACGGGCATGCAATGTGATTCAATTATCAGAAAGTATTGTGAGACAATGAATAGAACAATTAATATCATTGATGAGCTTGAGGCCTTGGCAGCTGCAATTAGCAATGTAAGTGCATTTTTATTTTCAAACGAATTTTTTTTGGACATCCTCCAGTATAATCAGCTAAAACGTAAATATATTCCTTTATCTCCAAACCCCTACCCCCCCCCCCAAACCATACAAACATCATTATAATCAATGGAAAACATAAAATATATTCTTTTTACCCTAACCCCCTCCCACCACTGTTTTACAATCCCAAATTCTCGCAAAAAGAAATAATTATCCTTTCGTTAAATTTTGGCTTTTCTCAATTGTAATCTTTTCTCTAACTGAGACATCCATCGCTCTGTTGTTATTAGCCCGCTCTGGTTTGACACAAGGCTCTCCGGCGTGAGGCCTATAATTAGCTCTGACCTTTTTAAAGCATTTCCTGTTCGTTAGCGGTTTAGTTCCCATAGATTTCACAGATTCAAAAGGACGCGACTAAAAACATGTTTTTATTTATTGGATAACTGAAAAAGAACCATAGCTCAGATCAATGCTTCGATGTTTGACTAAATATTCACATTTTCAACGTTTAGTATTAGGGGGGATTTTCTTCAAACAAACTAGGCCGGCTTTTGAACGGCTCAGTGAGCCGTAATTCTCAGATTCAAAAGGATGCGATATCTTTCGGTGGGGGGAGGGGATATTTTTCCATGTCTTTTCTCAGGGATATTTTCCGTGGGGATTATTTTCCTCGGGGTGTTTTTTCTGTGGGTGGGGTAAATACCAGCTATCGTAAAAGGATATGGAAAGATAAAAAATACCGTTAATAATTTAAATGCATCAAACAATGCATGCTCAATGCAGATTAAAACCAGAAAAGAACAGAAACGCCTAAAAATAAGAAATTAGGCTGACTTATATAGGCTGAATTTTGAATGACTCAGTGAGCCGTAATTCTTCTTTCTCAGATTCAAAAGGATGCAATTAGTATATTTCACGAAATTTTTTTACGTTGTGCTTTCTTAGTGATAAATGCTTTTCTAGACAAAATTATGGTTAGGTTAAGAGTACTAACTTTCTTTCTGTAAAAAGGGGCAAATTATTTCAATACTAACTTTTTTCTCTTCTTTTTAAGGCCAATTATGAAGAATGTCTGTCGCCGCCACCCACTAAGAAGGCGAGGGCCAATAATGCGCCCCCTGCGAAGGCAACAGTTGTGCAGTATGGTCGCTGGCCGAAGCCCCCCAAATACACTGGCCAATCCAACCTTCATATCGACTATTCAAGACCGACGCTGCCTGTACAAGCCGCAGCCCAATTTGTACAAGAATGTAACGCCACCGGTCCCTCCACCCTCCAACATGCACTACCTGGTCCTTCTGGCACCCAAGCCCAGACGGATTATGCAAATGTAAGCATTTTTTCCTACCTATCTATTTCTTCCAATGTTTTTTTAGTCTTTTCTTTTTCACTATTTTTCAACACTGTAAAAGTTTGTCTCAGAGATATTAAAAAATGTTATTTTCTCTATAATCCCACACCCATTGTTTTAAATTTCTCTGCTCCCCCCTCCCTCGGAGATATCTAAATATAATGTAATTTTTTGCATGTCAAAGAAACCGCTCTTTTTCTAATCTTTCCAATTTTCCATTGTAGACATCTTCGCTTTCTCATAATAATATTTTTAGCTAATTTTCTAGTTTACTGTTAGAGAACCTTTTTATCACAAAATGCTATTTTTGCTAGAATATTATAGTTTTAAGTGGCCTACAAGTAAACCTTTTATTTCATCACAGTAAAATTATGTCAGAGATATTAAAGGACATTGTTCCCCCTTTTAAATCAGGTCACTGTTATCGCATACATTCAGCAGTCTGCTGAATCGGCTCGTAGTGAAGCCGAAAAGGGATACTATATCCCGGACATAATTTCCTCATAGAAAACTGCCTTTGCGTTATAAACTGCCGTTTTATTTAAACACAATTTTCTATGAGGAGGCTATCAAGTAAAGACCACGGTTTTTTCTAAAGCTGATTAGTTTCTACCCATTTCTTCCATCTTTTCGCTTTTCGCTTTTTTTTCAACACTGTAAAATTAAATTTCATAGATTTTAAAAGATGTTTTTCCCCCACTCAATTTGTGTTGGACAGAGATTATAGCATTGCAATCTCTTACACATAGGCGTAATTCTAATTTGCGTAACGATTGTCTAGATCAACTTGCCAAGATTTTGCATGGAGAGACATTCCTGAATAAGAATTAACGGTTCTCGAATTTAATTGTACTGTTTCCCTGAGAATACGCTTGGAAACAGAACAGACACGAGATTAAAAATAATCTAGGCTCATTTGGAGTCCTAGACAACCTGTACGGGAAGTAGGCGAAACGACTTATGCCGCCTAACAATACGGTTTTTTGGGAAATTATGTAAATGACCGGGAGCCGCGGAGCCCGGAATGCGCCGGTGGGTCCGGGAAGCGCTGTGGGGCAAGGTTAGGGAAGCGCCAGGGGAAGCGCCGCGGGCCCGAGAAGCGCCACGAGTCAGGGAAGCGCCGCAGGATGCGTTGTTGACCAGAGAAGCACCACAGGGATGCACTGTGGCTCCAAAAAGTGCCGAAAAAAAAAATAAAAAAATAAAATTAGTAGGGATGATTTGAACACTTTGAAAATAAGCTATTTTTTTTTGAACAAAATCAAATTGCAGCCTTCCATGTAAAGCGGCATTTTAGATTGTATTTATCTTATATTAAGTTGGATTTTCTTTCAGTTCAATTAACCAAATGTTACTACTAGGCGCTGACTTTAAATAATAATTCAAATTTTAAAAGCAGTAGGGTTGATTTGAACACTTTGAAAATAAGCTATTTTTCATTTATAGGTTGGACGAGCATTGGTCCAATATTCATCATCGTCCAGTGAAGAAGGGGAGGAACCACCAGCGGAGTTTCAAGACAACGAAATCATTAACTCTATTGAAGTACCTTTCGATATTGATGAGTTTTTAGCTGATTTTTTTAAAGTAGATAATAGCACAGTTGAGCTGGTAGACTTGAGCCCGAACACTTTACAAATTTTAAATGATTTCACAGGGAACCCTCCTCCCACTGATTACCTACTTCAAACAACTGAAGTGGAACAGAGTCCAAATATTGTTGAACAACATGGGGGAGGGGGTACATCTTTCCCCGATTTTCAATTGTCGAATATAATTTTAAATAATATAGTTGTTTTCACTGCAACGTTTGGGGATCCTTTTAATACACTTATGGGGGGAAATTTTGTTTTTGACCCTGTAGAAATTGTGCATGTATATGTAGATAAAATTCGTGCACTTCTGGAGAACCAAATTCAATTGTGGGGGGGTAGGGATTCAATTAAGGTTTCAATTGTTTTAAAGGTTTTTTATTTGAATGAGGGTAAAAGCGAGGTTTACTATCATTATGTACATTCCGAGATGCGTTTGGTTTATTCAAATTTAGAAAATTTTGAGGGAGTTTTTAGTGAGTGGGTAGGACAAATTATAGCGCATCTCGAGAACTATAACGAAAATGGAAGTGGCTCAGTAGTTTTATTTATTGAAAATTTAAGTATAAATATATGTAAATTTAAGAAAGATTTTATTTTAAGAGGGGGGCATAGGGATAAGGGTACAGTTTTAAATTATAATCCAGATCTAGAGGGTTGTAAAGGTGTCCAGAAGATCTGTTTTGAAACAGATCAAAAGTGTTTCAAGTATGCTTTCCTCATATCAGCAT
>JAQQPU010006120.1:13237-44057 GCA_029168905.1 Artemia sp. Kazakhstan ARC1039 | reverse complement strand
CTCCCGCAAACCCTCAGGGCAAAGGTTTTAAGTTATGCCCTGGGGGGATATAAGGTTTTTATAGAAGGCGTTGTCGTAGAAACTTCAAAACAGGCTCATTCTATTCGAAATTCAAAGGGCTATTGCCCTTTTTAAAAATTGAAAGTGATTGGAGGGTAAATAGCCAGCCCCCCACCTCACGCCCATCATTCCCCCAAACACATCCAATCAAAATTTTGAGATAACCATTTTGTTCCGCGTAATTGATTTCCAGATAGAAAATATGTTTTTGAGGAGGAGACTCCCCCAAAACCCTCAGGGCAAAGGTTTTGAGCTATGCCCTGGGGGCATATAAGGTTTTTTATAGAAGGAGTTGTCGTAGAAACTTCAAAACAGGCTAATTCGAATGGGAATTCAAAGGGCTAGTGCCCTTCTTAATAGTCGAAAGTGTTTGGAGGACAACTAGCCCCTCCCCCACGCCCATCATTCTCCCAAACACCTCCAATTAAAATTTTGAGATAGCCATTTTGTTAGCATAGTTGATATCCACATAGAAAATACGTTTTTGAGAGGACACTCCCCAACAACCCTCAGGGCAAGGGTTTTAAGTTATGTCCTGGGGTATATATGGTTTTTATAGGAGGCATTGTCACAGAAACTTCAAAAGGGGCTCATTTGATTGGAAATTCAAAGGGCTAGTGCCCTTTTTAATAGTTGAAAGTAACTGGAGGTGTGGTAAGGTGTATTTGTGGTATTTAAGTGATGTAGTGGTAGATGCCTTTATTCTCCCTTTATAGGGGAGATAAACTATGGCCCTAAGGTAATTAAACATTGGTAGCGTGCCTTAGGCTATGACTGGACTAATGAGGTGTACCAGCTGGGTATAGACTAAATGTAGATTGAAGAGAGGTTGGCTATAACACAATACTTTTATTCGGTTACCATATACTAATACAAGGTTTAATAATATATATATATATATTCTACTGGGACTGGTTGTCCCAAGTAGACCACAAGTCTCAGAAAACTACAATAATATATAGTAAGATACTTAGACACTTACAATAATCCGACAATATTCCAAGGTGCTTCTAAAATCAACAGACCAGAGGTCAGTCTGGCAAAAAATTAGTATCAGTCTCCCCCTTCCCATAAAATGTATCTTTTATACATTTTTATCAACCACACCTTTCTGGACCCAACCGACGCAATTAGCTAGGAAGTGGTAATTTCTCAATTTCCTGTTAAGCAGAAACTTGCCAGGATATGTTCCTTATCTTTATAAAAAGTGGTATTTCTAAACTTTTGTATTTACGTCTTAATATTTTTACTAAATTCCAAATTGACTTAATTAGAAGGCTTCACCAACAGAGGGCAACTAGCCCCCCCCCCCACGTCCATCATTCATTCAAACACATCCAATGAAAATTTTGAGATAGCCATTTTGTTTAGCGTAGGCTAGTTGATTTCCAGATAGAAAATATGTTTTTGAGAAGGACACTCCCCCACAACTCTCAGGGTAAGGGTTTTAAGTTATGCCCTGGGGGCATATAAGGTTTTTATAGAAGGCGTTGTCGTAGAAACTTCAAAAAAGGCTAATTCGATTGGAAATTCAAAGGGCTAGTGCTTTTTTTAATCGTCGAAAGTGATTGGAGGGCAACTAGGCCCCCCCCCTCCCCCCTTCACGCCCATCATTCCCCCAAACACATCCAATCAAAATTTTGATATAGCAGCGTAGTTGATTTCCGGGTAGAAAATATGTTTTTGAGGAGGATACTCCGCCACAGCCCTCAGGGCATGGGTTTTAAGTTATGCCCAGGTGGCATATATTGTTTTTATAGAAGGCGTTGTCGTAGAAACTTCAGAAAAAGCTCATTCGATTGGAAATTCAAAGGGGTAGTGCCCTTTTTAATAGTCAAAAGTGATGAGTAATATTTTTTGTTGTTGTTGTTGTTTAGACCAGGGCACTTCGTATTGAAGAAGTTGTCGTGGGAATTTCGAAAGGGGCTCATTCGATTGAAAATAGAAAGGGCTGATGCCCTGTTTAATAGTCGAAAGTGATTGGAGGGCAACTAATACCCCATCCACTCCCACCCTCCCATTTGTCCACTATGTTTAAAAACTAAATGTTGCCTTAAGATTAAATCAAAATGCACTGTGATAATGCTAATTCCCAATAAGCCATCTGAAATAAAATAAATAGCAACAGAAATTAAAATAAATAACCGAGTCAAACTCAAAACGAGCAGAAATTAACATAAGTTGGGTGCAAAACCCCTATGCCTTCCCAAGGCCAGAACAAAATTTGCACTTTACTGAAAATAATATAAATGTTTTTACTTTTTTAACTTTAATAAATCAAATAATTTTAGGATTTTGATTACTAAATATCAGTATATGTGTATTAAACTGACAATGCACATTCGTTTGTATCTTTTCAGTACAGTGCAAATTTTGTTCTGACCTTGGGAAGGCATAGGGGTTTTGCGCCCAACTTATGTTAATTTCTGCTCGTTTTGAGCTTGACTCGGTTATTTATTGTAATTTCTGCTCGTTTTGGGTTTCATTTATTTATCGATGCTCATTTGTGGTAGTTTCGAGCTTGGTAGATTATTTAATTTTATTTTTGCACATTTTTTGTTAAATGGAGTTCTTTACTTTTCTTTGTAAAACTTATTTTGTGGAAAAAGTTTTTAATTAATTCTCTGAAAGCTTCACCTGAATGTCCTTGGTCTTTTTGAACACGAAAGGTCAAACATGGCCTCTCTCCCAATTACAAATACTATTTGTAAACAATTTACGAATTGAATAGCTTACAGCCCTTGCCTTGAGGGATGTAGGGATGGGCAGGATTGACATCCCAAGTGACATAGTCTATGGACCTGTCAACTATATTGAACAAAAAAACTATCTCAAAATTTTGATTGGATGTGTTTGGAGAATTAATGGGCGTGAGAGGGTGGCTGGTTGCCCTCCAATCACCTTTGACTCTTAAAAATGGCCCTAGAACTTTGAAGTCCTAATCAAATGAGCTCCTTTCAAAGTTTTCGTGACAACTCCTATACGAAGTGCGTTGATGAAAAGAAAAGAATAAAATACATTGTGCCCACATAGCTCTTTACTTAGGCTGCCCTGCCTGTGATTAAAGCAGTGTACAAAGTCTCCAAAAAAGAACTCATGGCTGTATTGTCAAAAGTTCCACTGTCCGTCAAAACAGTCCATAAACTGGCTTGCATTTCTGAGAGTGAAACATTCCTTCAGTGAGTTTGTTTTAATTTCAAGCCAACTTTCCATCTGAAACACTGTGAGAATCTGGGGACCCGAACAATCCCATGTGACTAAGGAGTTTAAACTTATTGTCTGAAAGTGAATTCAGGAGGTGGAATCATGTGCAATCAAATAATTCGTCTGTTTTTCCTCAGCAATGTAACACTTACTTGATGGGTTTGCCTTTAAATCCTGACCAAATTTATGCCACAACAATGGATTGATTTATAACCCACTATCAATTTCCAGAAAGATGTTACATCACCACATTAGAGGACCCAGGGTTGTCAGTTTCTCAATCAAACATTTCAAGACCAATCAATTGCAAGAGATGGGCTAATTCAATGGGCACCATGTTTACTAGACATAATTCCCTTGGAATTCGTTTTATAGGACTATGTAAAGGATGCTGTATATTAAACAAAGACATAGGAGATCACTAAATTGAAGCAATGGATTTGCAGTGGCATTGCCACTATTGACGGGTCTATCGTAGAGCAAACATGGCAAGAAACCGCGTGTTGTCTTCATGTGCTTTAAAGGTCCCCACAAAGAGGTCTATTATATACATTTAAAAATAAGTTTATAAATGCTGACTGAGGTAAAATATAACTAAGATGTAGAAGAAGAAGTTGTGAAAGTTTTATTTATTTTATTTCCCTCAAATCAAAGAATATACAAGACGCATAAATGGAATTACAAAATTACTTCAACTATTGAAACAAAGCAATTAGTTACAATATACCAAAGAACATGACTGAATGAAATACTTTAAATAAATAAAGGATTAAAATATGAAACGCGATTTAAATTATAGAAAAGAAGAAAAGATTATGCATAGAGAGAATATTTTCAGGCTTACAATAACGCTTATCTATCTTAACCATAGATAATTCCAATGGCTCTTTTATTTTAAATCTCGAAACTAATTCAGTTTTAATAAAAAAAAAAATTGAAAAACCATGTAAAAATTAACAGTATATGAAACAGCAAACGCAAATTGAAGAAAAACTGAAGATTTTAAAATCTCAGAAAAGAAGGGAAGGATAGAGAATATAAGGGAGGGTAACTGCATCAAAAAAGAACTTAAAACATCACAACGGTAGATACCATGCAGCTGTATTATTGAATTAAATGCCTTCCTAATTTTTTCTTAAATATTTAAAATTAACATTGACTTCAAATCTCAAGCTGAACCACAATAAGGTGATACCATATAAACAACAATATTAGAATCCGGAGATGAAATAGTTCTTTCGCAAATTAGTTCAGCTCGTGTATTATAAAATGGAAGTTTTTTTACTAGGTTGCCCTTGCTTGTGCAACCATGATGGAAAAATATTGACACTTTTTAACACTAATAGAAAGGCATCTATCTTAAAGCCTACTAGAAAATAAAATGAAGTCCTTAATTAGACTAACTTTAGAACGACTCAATTAATTACTATCATCAGCATATGCAATAAAAGACACATGGCGTCCCCAATAGATAAGGGCTATAGATAGTAAACAGAGAACTAAAATCTTGGTCACCTCACTGATTCCAGTAGGCTTTCCCAATAGGCAAAGCTCGGACAGATTGAAGAATCTCAGTCGTCCATTCACCTACAAGTTCAGTGGACATTGTTGGTCATTAGTCAACCCAAAAATATTGGTCACCCCATTGTGATTCCAGTGGGCTTTCCCAGTTGACAAAGCCCATACAATATGAAAAATCTTGTTTACCCACACGCTGCAAGTCCGTTGGACATAGTCAGAGTTGAATTTTTGAATCGTATTTTGGTCTCCAATTACTCTCAAAAAGCTCACAGAACTGATAGAGTATCTCAATTACCCTTTCTGTATGCCTGTCTGCCTTAGCTCTGCCTTAGGATGATAGACTGTCATAAAGAAGTGAAATTAATCATTTTTTTTGCAACTCTGAAAAAGTTATGTGATCTTTGCTTCTCACAGAGACAATCTGCCATTGCTTTACTCTAATTAGACTTTCAAGTCTATTATCACTTAGACCAAATTTACCACTTTGACCGGACCAGCCTAATATATACTAAAAATAAAAAGGTGAAAAAACTTCATGTCCAACAACATTTGGATTAGAATAAGAATCAGAAGTAGGTGCAGCAAATTTTATTCTAAACCCCAAATACCAGGATCTAAGAACTCTAACCACAGACAGGAGTGTCCCATCACCAATAACAGCTGAAAGAGTGGAAGCATACGAAATATTGTCAAAGGCTCCTTTTATATCAAATAAAAGTTTATAATGCGAGGAGCCATTATATCTTGAATCATTAACTGCCGTTTCAATTGTTGCATGGGTATGGTCACGCAGCCCATTCCCTTTTTGAAGCCTACTTAATTAAGACTAACATCCAAATATTCAAAAAGATCTTTTATACACAATTCAAAAAGCATGTCAATTATAGATCCCTTCGTTATTGGTATATAAGGATCACATGATCGGGATATCTTTTCCAGATTTTGGGATAGGAGTTACTGCTCCAGTCCTAAAAGATGGAGGCATTACCAGACTTGTGGTTAAGATTTTAAAAAAGGTCAAAAGAAGAAGAAGAAAAGAAGTGGGAGGAAACTTCACTTGATTTGAGAGGATCCCATCATCGTCTTTAGAAGGTTGTGATTTTAATTTGTGGCTTGCACCTGGCAAGGAATTAAACGAAATAGAAAAATCATGCAAATTGAAAGAACTATTCAAAATTTGAGCATCATACAAAAGTCGATTAGGATCGTGACAAGAATTCGAAATGTCACTGAAATGAGCTTCCTAATCAACAAGTGAAGGTCCATTCTTTTTATAAGTCTCATTAATTCTTTCTGTTAAACACAGATATTTTCGTAGTTTTTTTATTCACATTATCCACTGGCGATGCATGCATTAGGAAAATATTATTATGATGACGAAGCTTTGACTGGGAAATCGCTTATAAATTAGTTATGAGACTAACTGACCAAAATTGATGTGAAAGCCCTTTAGAATTTCAAGATTCAAGGTGTACTTTGTTCCGTTCATTTTCAACAAGTTTAGCTTATAAAAAGCTTACAGTTTCTTTTTTCTCTTAATCGAAAAATGGCAGACCATATGGGGAAAAATGAAAATGTGGAATCTCTAAAGACTGTAACCAAAGACCAACAAAGCTAGGATTAAATTAAAGGCGTCTATAAAATAATATTTGATGTAGCACTACTGTTAAGAGAGAAACAAGATTTCATTGCTGTTATTGAAACTAGTTTAAAGGGAGAATACTTCAACGAGATTGCCTTGCTACCTTAGTAAATAGTTGATATATGTGAATAGAACTTTCATAAACGGACCTGAAGCTTGAATTATGCCCAAAAAGACTTAAAGTGTCTGTTTTTATTCCTTCTCCCTCTAAAAGCTACTGGCTTCTGAAAAACTTTGACAAACTTATTTTAATAAAAGTGAAAAAAAAGAAGTAGATTTAGTGCAAAATAAGGTCAAAGAAAAATATTTCTTGCCTCGTACCTTTGATAAATTCTGATTTATAAGGTGTTAAAAAAAGTATGAAAATGTTTCTTAAATTAAAAAAAAAAATCCTTGTATGCTTTAAAATCCTGCTACCTGACTCACCAAGCGCTACCTATGAAACAGTGAGGATTCAAATTAGTTCTTAAGCTTTGGAATAATGATGCAATGGCAACATCTTTTTTGCAATTATTTTTAGTTTTTTGTAGCTCTGTTTCAGAAGAAATGTAGACCAAATATTTTCAAGGGCTACTAAGGAATAACCTTAATCCACTCTGTCTTGTTGAAGAGGAGGTGGCAATAAAATAAAAACTATAGTTGCCAATTTTACTAATACCCTTAGTTATCAAGATGAATTGGCTGCATTACCAGTCTCTGTCTACCCCAGTCTTGAACTTTACTATCGTTGTGTCTCCAGATGCACTTTTCTTCTTCTTCTTTTTTTTAGATGAGCTGTTCTCCACTCTTTGTAATTTGGTTGAGAAGATAATAAGGGTAACTTTGTAGACCTGGTTTACTTTCGAAGCTTTTTACTGGCGTTGATTCGTAGTATTATTAAATAGGGTGATTGGGGGAGGGGAGGTTTGAAGAGTTTACTTTGGCTTTTTTATACAAGTTTTAAAAGAGTGCAAATTCTTCGAAATAAAACTGTAGGTCTTCTTGGTAATTATGTAGAAAACGTGAATGATACCTCGTCGTGTTTTAAGAAATTACGAGTGCTTATATATTGGTCAGATTCGCGATTATCAAGCTGCTGTTTTTGCTTATCGATGTTGGAATGATCTATGTTCTACAGCTTTTACTGATTTTTTTTCGTGTAAATCGTTCTCTCCATAGGTATGCGATTAGAGAGGCAGATAATTTTGTTGTTGAGTACCAAGACACCACACGTGCAGGTTTTGGAATTAGGTATTTGGCTCCAGCTTTTTGGAATAATACTCCAGCTTGCATTCGGGAGGCTGAGTGCATTGGGTTATTTAAAGTAAAATTTAAGAAACATTTATTGGGAGGGGGCAGTTAATTTTGGTAGGCCTATTATTTGTTATTTGAGTGTTTTTTTTTTCATAGTTGAGAATTAGAGGATTGCAGCCGTCTATCATCAGGCTTTTTGAGCCTTCCCCGGGCGGCTGTGTATATATATATATTTTATTCTGTAATTATTAGTAAATAAAATAAATTTGTTAAAAAAAAAATTGTTTAAGTACTGAGAGTTAATCGGTTTTAGGCAAAAGTCATAGGATTGGGTTCTTTGGTGTTTTGGCATTTTGGTGACTTTTCTTTGAACATTCTAGCAAATTGCAGTCACTGACGAGTTAGAGCTTATGTAATGGGCACGCCATATTGTAGGTTAAGGGGGGGGGGGCAAAAATGCATATAATTTTGTTCATTATCGCTGGTTTCCTGACGCAAATGACGGATCTGATAAGACCTAAGACCCATAACTTTTGGCTCCTGTACTTATTAATTATTACTCCAAGGTGTCACTCGCAATTAATACTTTCTAGAAATCCTAATTTTAGATTTATGGTAGGAATATGGTAAGCATACTGAGGGTTATTTTGACTCAAATAAAAAACCTTTTATTTTCCTGGATTAAATTCAAGTTCTCCGGTAGTAGTTCAAGCTTACCAAGTAGTTGCCTATTGACCCAGTAAGTTGAAATCAAGCCAGAGCATGATTTTAGTTAGCGAATCTGGATCAAATGCTTCAGTTCATCAGCAAAGAGCTAAGTGATTTATTTATTTTGAACAGTTAGTTATGCATGAACTGAATAGATTGTTCTTTCCAAATTGTGTAAATTCAGTGGTTTACCTTAGTTTCTTATTTTAGCAACTGCCCCAATTATTAAAGTTTCCCCGGATGGAAGAAGTGCATGTTGAGAGACCCAAACAGGTTAGATTTTTTTCATTTTAATTTGGTCCGGGATTACCGGAGTTTTTATAAAGTCACATTAAATGATCCTACATAAATATTTTACTCAACTAAGAGTTTTTCTTAACAATAAAAAAAAATTACTTCTGTAAAAAGGACTATTTTGTGCTCAAATAGTAACAGACTGATAATGTCAACTACGAGCAAATATTGACAACAGCAACTGCAAGGCAAGGTTGAGATCGTCACCCAAGGGACTGAGCTTGTATCTTTATGACTGGTTTATTTTTCGTTTAATCTGAGTAATTCCAATGGTTACCATGGGACTAGAAATTGTCCCAATACTGACAAGCCTAATAACGTAACTTTTCCAAAATGCTTTAAACGAGGAAATAAGTGTGTTTATGAAATAATAAAGATTATTATTAATGATTATAATAAAAATAAAGATTACTATTAATAATTATAATAATAATAAAGATTATTAAAAATATGTGTTAAACGTTTGTCAATTTCAGACAAATTAGTTCATGGCTTTAAGTTCCTAGAAATATCCAGGTAAGGTTAAACGCCTGTCAGAAACGATCGTTCCAGACTAAACCATAAATCAATGCCTTTACTTAGATATTATACTGGTTCTGGTTCTATTTGATACGAACTAGCACAGTTAACAAGGGAACTTCAGATTTTTGCAAGGGCATGTGGTGTCTCCCTTGTACCTCGTAAGGTTTTTGTGATGGAAGTAAAGAGTAAAGGTAAATTACTGCTTTTTAGTATATACATCATATATCTATATTTCTAGCTCGAATAAACCAACTCATGATATTTCCATATAATTGTAGAAGTTTTGAAAAAACTAGCCTTTTGCTGTAAATACAAAATATCTGTTTTGTGATACATGATTTTTGTTGTGTAGAACGACAATGCGCTTTATGACGTTTTTAATAGTAGAAAAATAAAGTATTTGGAACGTTTTTTTATAATTCGTATTTGGTTAATCTGATACAACTTGTAGATTACTAATTTGTTGACAAGTCGGAAGTGAAGGTTTCTGGGTAATGTTAAAGATTATCGACAAGCCTCAGAAACTCGTATCGTAGCTTTAGATTTTCTGTACTATAGGCAGAATTAACAGGATTTCTAGAGTTTGTAATGGGGTTTATTAGTTCATGATCTGATTAATACTAAATTGTATTTCCATAATTAAAACTTTATATTACTAGTTATTTATAATACGACTGGTGTCACCACTGATGTGCCTTTCAAATCAGTCTCTGCCGATGTTAAAACTTTCCAGTTGTGAAAAACAAAGTCCCTTCTTTTTTGCTTGAATTTCGTAGAGAATCTGATTTGTATACTAAAAATTATCGATATTATTGCTGATGAAAGATTATTGAGAGCCTTATAAGTTAATCTTTTATTTTCTGCAGGGTTCTTATGGAATTCTATGCTCCTATGACAATGACAACATGACTAACCGTATCTCAAACAGTAGGCTGTACGAAAATTGTGGTTTAATCCCGCTTCCAAGGGCTATAATTAAATTGCCAAAGATTGTCCTTGTTGGTGAACCGTCTAGGGCCAATCGAAAAACAGATCGTCCCTGGTTGGGATGGGAGGATGTCGCAAGGAAGATACTTCCTGGGAGGGTGTAAAGAGAGAGGCTTTGAATAGATTAGGATGGAGGAAGAGCGTTCGTAGCTGTGTTGTCTTCAGGGGGCTTCGTGTTGCAGCGAGTTGTAAGTAGTAGTAGAACATCATCCAGTTTTTTTGTGTTTTTTTTTCGTGGGTTTTGTGTTTTCACTTAAGCGTTAGTTTTCAAAGAATCTTTAAATACAGGGAAATATCACGAGTTGGTTTATTTTAACTAGTTTTGTAGTTATGCGTTGCATATACTTCGAAGCAGTAATTTTTGTTCGGTTTGTGTTTCAATTTAGGTCTTTAATTCCACCAGAAATTTTTTCTTCGAAGAACTTTCGTTCATCATGTCTGGTTGATTGTATCTCTAACTCAGAAGTTGGTCGGTTCAAAGATAAGAATGTGGGATGATATTTATATGTTTTTCATTTTCAGTCTGAATGACATCGCCATACTAAATGTATAAGCTGATACGAATTGCACATGCAAGCTTTGGCTTGAGGAGAGGAGGAAAAAATAATTTTTTTTTTTCAGNAAGCTTTGGCTTGAGGAGAGGAGGAAAAAATAATTTTTTTTTTTCAGATATCTATGTGAGTTAAATTTTATTGCCCTGTTTTTGTTGCTGTCTATATCCTGGATCATCAGGACTCAGTCTTGTAAGCGGTTTTAAATGTAAAGGTGCTTTAAAGTTTTTTTTATGGCGCTGCCATCCTCAAAATTTACTAATGGCTTACCACATTTGGTCACTGACTTATTTTTTTTTTCTCTTTCTTGAAGGTCTAAACCATGGGAAACCAATTAGGGCTGAAACTAAAGTTATTCTTCAAAGGAAGAAACAAAATCAACGCCACCTACCAAAATTCTAAAGCTGCCCTTGTTTCCCCTTTTTTCCAAACTTAAAATTCTAAAGCTACCTATGCTCTGCTTGTTGTGTAAGGGTCATTTTCTGTAAGAAACAAGGACCCTATTATTAGTTCTTTAGGGTTTAGCTTGTTATTAACCTACAGTCGAGCAAACCCATATTGTTTATCATTATTGTAACATTTGTGTTTTGTAACTGAACTGCTTTTTAATTTTTGTGGCGATATTCTTTTATGCACACTGTCCAAGGGGCTGCCCATTATATTTCGTAAGACATCAGCAATACTAAATATTCACTCTTGCCATAGCTCATGTGCCCTCAAGGTATCTAGGGTGTCACCAGTCTGTACAAAGGGATCGAGTGTGTAATCTTTTGGGTACGTATTATGTTTCGTTTTCCTTTTCAGTTATCACCATTTTTAATTAAAGTGGAGGCATTTTCACTTTCTCTTAATTATTATTTTGATTATACTTTACAGAATTGTAACATCGTAGCTCCATTGTGTCAATCTGTGACTAAGCCAATCTAGTGCTTATTGTTAACGGTGATGCTTGTGACTCGTGCTCTGTTTCAAACTGTTGTTTCTACTCTCTTGTACATCAGAGCCTATGAGAAGTTCTTGCCATTCAATCAGTTCAGGATCGGAATCAGATTTAGAATCCGACTATGAAAATGTTAAGCTACCAAGATCGTCCTTGCACGATTTGCGGAGGCAGAGTGCTGGGCATAATGTTTCCGGCGAAATGAGGTGATTTGAGCTTTGCATGAAAAACCAATGAGAGAGAGAAATAGTTGGTGCTGTCTTTGGACGTCGGATTTCGAATGCATTCGCCCTTTCGTAGGTTGAACCAAGTTTTCTTCCCAGTTTCGTCGGATGAATATTCTGCAGTATCCGGTAAGAAAACTGTGTTTCCACCTGCGGGAGATCTAAAGAATAAGGAATCAGGCGTCCAAAGAACGTACACTGCGTTGCACGACATTCAATATCAATGCATTACGGCGGTTGCGACACCTAATAACGAGATAATACCAAACTTAAAATTAATATTAGCTTGTAATGTACTTACTTAGTATTGAACTCCCAAAAATTACTCCCTTGTTTAAGAAGTGGCAACAAGCTAAGTTTTAATTAACCATCAGTTGCTTATTTGACAAAAGATTTAATTGAACGTAAAGCATATAGGCTATATAATGTAGGTGGAATAAAGCTACATCGAGCAACAGCTATTTCTTCCTGGTGGGGCGCACCACGAACATAAAGTTGAGACACTATTACCATAAATGGTTTGATGGATATGTGAAATACTTATGCACTTAGAATCTATTCCAAGAGAAAGCAGAAATATGAAAGGTTGACCAAAGTTCAAAAAAATCCCCCCTCACTTTGCAGTAAAAATTTATGCATGTCAGTATTTATTATATCGTATTAAAAAAGAGCTAATGACGTGAAGATCGCACGTTCACAAGTTTCTTTTTGGAAGGGGGAGTCCGGAAAACACGAAAAATTGGTGAATTACATGGGAAAATGATAGATAATTGAGATAATCAGAACAATCTTGAGATATTAAGGGAAGGGGGTACGGACCCACTTCCCCTGTGTTCGTGGATACTGTGAAAAAATGTTGAGTTAAAGATACCTATACTTGACGATGCTCACTGATCTTTGTCAAAGGTGTTTTTAAGATAATAATGCCTATGTACCATTAAGGGTTTTGGCCAAATCCATCCATTTTATTATTTTCCCAAGCCTTTGCTCTTAAGATTTCTAATATTGCATCATTTCATTTATATAAGTTCATCAAATAATGAAATTGCTAAGTGCAACTTAAAACAAAAATCACCTTGCAAGGTACACAACAGAACAACTATAAACATCTTTTGTTTACTATATTGTCTCCTAATAAGACAAGACATTTTGTCTGAAAAAAACTATACAACATATACAAATACAATAGCACTGATCCCCATTGAGCCTTTCTAGGAATAAGTTACATTGTCCAAATTGTTATGCAAGCAAATTGTTTGTCTTTTTTGAAAATTGATAAATCAGTATGCTGTTGGCCCACCCCGCCCTACTGAAACTAAATTACGCGTAAGCGTTATTAGAATTGGTTCCACTATCAGCATCAAAACAGCTAATTAAAAATATATAGAAAGCCATGCTTACTGGAAATACTGGCAAGATTCCATATTATCAGAGGAATAATGGCTCAATAAAATTGCGCAGATCATGAGCAGATTGGATAGAAGATTCCCGATCTAAATAAATTTCAATTCATGTACAAAAAAAGAAATATTTGAAATCTCTTGCTAAAGTAATAATTATAAAAAGAGTTCTGAATCACGTGTACCGCAACATCTGTAAATGGTGGGAATATTCAAATTGAAGTGAAATATCCTGTAATATTTCAATAGAGTTCTGTATTCTATATGTGTTTGTTTGTTTTGTGTTTGAACATGAAGAATGTGTTTAAGGACTTTCAGACATGGAGATTGGTAATTTGGTTTTAAAAAGGTACTCATTATTTAACGGATTTTCCCTTTCTTAGTTGGGGGTATTAGCACTTACTCTTAAAGAGCTTTAGTTATAATTCACTGTCCACCAAGCGCCTTTTATTGGGATGGCATGTAACTAACTGTTGTATTTATGTCAAGTTACGAAAAGATAATTCTCTGTCCAAAAAACGTTTTCGCATGAAGGAAAGATGAGCCACATAAAGTAATTGAATTTAAAAATTTGAGCCTTGAATTAGAATTTGGTTCTACGTTTGAAGTTGACAAAGCTTTTTTGCATTCATGCAGGTATAGCTGGAGTATCTTGAAAATACATGATTTTATTTCAAAACATTATTGGGTCCAATTGAATTGTTTCTTTTCAACTGTTATTGGAAAGGTTTAATGCTTCTACCATAAAGAAGCCTTAACTTGTTTACTTGTCTTACAAAATTGTAACGTACTTTGGGTGTTTATGCCAAACCTACTTACGTGATAGCCAAGATTTGTGAATGGTGTGTGTTTTTCTTTAATTTTTATTGGTACCCTTGTACTATAGAAAAGGAAAGTTTAAATTTAAGAACTTGGTTTGAAAAGCTTTTAGCTTCACTGTTTTGTTCCAAACTATTCACTACTAATACTATGTATTTGTAACTTTGGCCGGTCCCTTCTTACAGATAGGAAAACTGTAATTCCAAACTTTTATATATTGTCCAGGTCAGATTATGGTCATAATTGATGATTGCACGATTAGTGTTCAGATTTAAGGCATAATTTTTTGAAACTAGAAAAGCTTCAAAAGCATACCATTAGTAGAGAATAGTTGAAGTAAATATTGTGTTGACACAAATTTTTCAATATAATTTTCTTGCCATTTTTTTTTCCACCTCTGTAATACAAGTGAGACGTTAAAATAAAGAAAACCAATGTCATTCATGAATCTTGGCTTTGTTATACATTTGTTTATGGCATGGCTCTGCCAAAAAATGAAATGAGATAAATGATTCTCACTTATGAGCCCTATTGAGCCCTAGTAATAGTTCTCAATTTGTTTTATCCACGAATATGACTAATGCGGCCTGGGGTATGGTTCTGCTCTCCTAGCTTCAGGAGTCTCTATCTCGAAAGTAATTCTTGTTTTAATAACCACTGATTAATTGAGATTTGACATTAGAAGATGACATTGAAAATGATAGATATTTTTTGTTTCATACAAGGATAAATAAAAACAGAGACTTAAATAATTTAACTGATTTCGTCAGTCAACACAGTAGGATCAGTAACTATGATCAGGGGTTCCCAACCGACTTTGGGCCATGCTCCACCTAGCCATTTCTAACACCCTGATGCCCCTGGCCATGTTTATATTTTTATTCTGAATTCTACATGTATTCACGTGAAGGAAGCTTAAAATGCCCTTTACATGGTATCTAAGGAAAAAATATTGTCATAATGCCACACCTTCGATACAATTTATAACGTCATTGCAATGCTATCATGTATCTTTTTTGCTCTTTAAATGCATCTAAATGTGACGTCATTCACATGAAAAATGTGTGTTTTTTTTTTATTAAAACTCTTAAAGCCTAGTCAGCCGAAGGGTGGACGTCCTGGCCATGACAGGAATCACTGCCATAGATAGTAAATTTGCTGAAACCCAGTTTTGCAGTGAATGCTTTTAGTTTTGGAATACCGAAATTGGTGTGAAATCTTAAGAAATGGCGCCGTGAAGCCTGATGTAGTAAATAACATGTTTGTTAGGGAGTTTGCATCAAATTCTTGAAATCTTTCTCGCGACTTTCTGCTAAACGTAAGAATTGATGTTCTGTAAGACTTGCTGAAGAACGAGCTATATGGGGGTGATTCGAGGGAGTGCAGGAATCGCCTTTTATTGGGATATCTTTATGCCTTGGTTGCTTTTTTGTGAGAAGTACCGAGTCCAGAAGATATGTTTATGCGTATTTTCTCTTTTTTTTCGCTGCTCGGCCCAAGTGATGGAAGACATGTTGAATATAATAGGTAAGTGATTTTGTTTTTTTACTTACGTTTTTACTTAATTTTGGCACAGGGGCTGCGAAAGCTTTGATTTGATCAGATGGTAAATAGGATGCCTAATGGGCATTGGAAAGCGTATACTATTTTGAAAACGAGTCTGACCTTGGGGCATGGCCAATTATATTAAACGGATATTCTCAACCCAAAGATTACATTTTCATAACTTATGAAGAACAGTAAAAGTAGGGTATTGAGGGTTTTCATATAGGAATTTTGTCTATGATTTAAGAACGAAAAAACTCGAAAGTGTCGAAAATTGTTATTTCAATTGGTATTTTCCAGATAAAGTTATATCAGGTAATTCTTCAGCTAGGGGTACACCGTGCAGAAATGACTTGATCAAAGTCGCTGTGGGTTTCACCTACTCTTTATGAATTAAACTTAAAAATTAAGTCAAGGGTTATAATAAGTCAAACTTAAAACAAATAAAAAATAATATGAATGAAAAAGTGAAACTCACTACAGATTGGCTATAATAGAATTTACGGAAATTACGATAGATGAGGAAGTCAAGCTTACATCAATCAGAAATCGCCAAAAGTAAGAGCGGATCACTTGCCACTCTCCTTCAAACCCCACACAGAAAATTCGAAAATTTTGGCAAAGAAATACACATTCTTGGGTTTTTGACCCCCTCCTCCCTACAAAAAAGATAAACCGACTTCCCTATTTTCACCTGGTGTCCAACCACAGTGTGCAATATTGTAAATAAGTGAATAAACATCAAATGGACCGACTCGGTCAGACGAAGTTTGCTAAGAATTTTCAAGAATAACCGTCTTTTTAAGGATTACATATATGCTCACGAAGAACGCGCCACCATGCAGCAATATGGCCTCCAGATAGGCCGAAACTGGGAATTTATATTGCAAACCGTTAGCTGCGGTATCTCGTAACCGTCGACCTCTTTGTTGAGGTAAAATTTGTATTGTCTTTTAAATAAGTCCTCCGACAATCTACACCTACTGCACTTGAACTACTTAGATGCGATCATTGTATTTGGGGGTATTGTTTTAAAACTATGCAATATTGTTCTAAAATTACAACCCTTTGCTTGCAAACTTTTCTATGCTAAAACCTCGACTTGCAGCTTTTTATTTATTGAATTTTACATATTTAGAATTACCAGAAAACTATGGTTTGCCATATTTAGAATTACTAGAAAACTATGGTTTGCCATTTAAAGCATTTTTATGAAATGTTTGATGTGTTCCATATATGTATGATACTCAAGTTCTCCTCTTAGAAGAGTGTTTTTGTCTTGGGGTTGGTATTTGATTGCCTCTTTTCTAGGCTCATGAATACCTGTTCTAGGATTATTTATTGCTGGGTGGAAGCGGCTTTTGAAGTGTTTGCTTTTTAAAGAGTCTAATTTTTTGTTTGAACTGGAGATGATTATTATAATAGGTAGCAGAATAGATGTGTGTACAGTAGGCACTTTTGTCATGATTGATGTTACTTAGAAATTTATTGAAATTTAATTTACATTGAACAAAATATCTGAATAGAATAACTCTTTACAACTATTTATAGTTTGAGTAATTTGTTTTGTAGTTTGAAGACACGAAATTCTTCTTTTTAATCGATTTGATTTTATTTATTTTCTTTGAAGTCGGCATTCGAACACACGTAAACACTTTGCACGATCTGCGTTGCAGTACACGAATAGCTTGGACAGAAATAAATCCGGCGATGAGATGCTTACTGGTACAGCCTCAACAATGATGCAACCCCTTGTTACATTAGCTCCTATGGTGTTACATCCGCAAATGACTCAAGGTCCTGTTGGACATTGCGTTTCAGCATTGATGGAGATGCCCACTTGCCCTGCGCTATGTGAGCTGAGGGCCCAAATACAGGAATTGTCAAGGTTTTTCTTTTATCTTCTTTGTTCTATGCTTATAATGTTGCCAAAAATGGGGTTTAGCGGGACTCAAGTTTCGGGAAGGGGGTTTAAATAAGGCGAGGAATTTACCAATTATTTGATTTTATCTCCAACATATCATTTTGTGTAAGAAAACAATATTGATGGTTGGTGATTCGGGAAACAAAGGGGCTTAATCTCATTGAACTAAAGGGCTTCTAAATTGTTATAATTTTGGTTGTGTTGATTGTATTAATTAATTAAAAGTTTCTGTAACGGAAACATCTATTATCCTCGATCAAACAAGTTTACTTATATACGTTAAAGTAATGACATCAATCATATTCTGAGTATAACTATAAGCAGATGAATTAAATGTCATAAACAAAATATCTGAAGAAATGGATGAATTTTGGAGGTTTGTAGAGTTCACGCTGCAATAATAGGTTTAAAAATGAGTTTTAAAAAGACCTTTTAATTAAAAGACCATTACTGAGGTGGTATTATGAGGCTGGAAGGTGGAATCAATGAAGATATGAAGTAGGATAGAAAAGGTAGAGCTTTTCGTTTCTGTTAAGAATGGTGGTTAGAATGAAAAATGGATGCTACAAGTCACAGGAATAACGTTTTTTAAGCAGGATTAAGACAGTTAGTTCACGTTTTACGGATGAATCGTTGGCTACTAAACTTTAGAGTATTTGAGAACCAATCTGAGGCATAGCCAAACGCAAGATAGTGTTCTTGTATAGAGTGAAAAGTAGTAATGGGGAAAATTTTGCTGTACTTGGGATTTCATGGGAGGGATCAAAGAGGGAAAATAAATGGAATGAAGGAAGAAGGAGCGTATGTAGATATGTTGACCCCAGGTGGCCTTTGGCTGTGATATGTTATTAGAAGCAGCAGTATTACTGCTATTAATGTTAAAATAGTTCATTGTTCAAAAACTTTTTTTGCTAATGTCCTGAACAAACAGGCTAAAAAGATTATTTTCAAACAGGCCTAATATGGATTTAGGCCCACTCTTGTGTGTACATTTTGTATGCCATAACATAGATGTTTCTTATAGATTTCGTCGTTCTGAAGTACTGCCGTTATTTATGGGAGCTGTGGGACTTCTCATAGTAATCTTTACATCCCAACTCCGTGAATGAGCCATGCTTAATTGATTGATTCAGTCTGAAAATGATTCTTGAAATGCTTAGATCTAAGTCTTGGATTTTTCTAAAACGAAAAAAATTGTCAGTAAATAAAACTTTTTGGGCTAAAATTTCTTTAAAAAAAATGTGTAGTAGATATAAAACGTCGCTTCAAATTGTTCTTAAGGTCCCTATTACAAGTCTCAACCTCCCCCGCCCCACGCTTCTTTGTGTGTTGGTTTGGTTCGGGTTGATCTTCGTTGATTTAGGGACGAGGAGAATAAAATATCCCTCTTTAACCATAGCTAAATCTTCGACACCTGAATTGTATTAAATGTTCAGGTTTAGGGCAAAATTTAGATCTTACCCCTTCATAAAAGTTTGATAATTCATTCGCAAGACATAAGTAAAAAAATGGGGGTAACAGGGCAAGGACAAGATTCATCTAAGCATACCGAAAAATATGTTAAAGTTATTATAAATTTTATATTATGTTTCAAAAATAAACCTTTTTACTATTGGTTCTGATGATTAATTCGTCAGTGTTGCTTGTGGACAGGATAGAAAACTGTATATAAATATAATACAGCATGATCATTCCCTATCTCAACCATTATAAAAACCCGGACCGAGATGCAAGTGCTCCGGAGAACATTTAAAGAAGTGTAAACATAAGCGACATTTGATTTTTTCACGGGTAGACAAGTCAGATTTCTCTTGAACGCGAAACTTGGCCTCAACGTTGTAACGCTAAAGTTTAAAGAATCTAATTTTAAACTAATTTATTCTAATACATATATAAAATCGGGAATTAGTAGTGCAATGTTATTATTAGATGTTTTTAGGAATTACAGGTAGGTTGCAAAGTCTCGAGTTGGTTTCAAAGTCTTTTTGAGAAAGTTTCTGCCAACATGTAATTGGACCGCTGATGGGAGATCAAATAAGAGTGCCATTATTCAGTGACTGACAAACTTAGACTGACCCGCTAATGACAGAGTAAGTGGGAGGAGCTGTTTGTATGCGCCGAGGATGTAGTGCCAAAAATCAATAAGCTTTGATATTACTGTTATGTTATTTATATACAGTGGGATAGAGTAAGGAGTTTATTCTATTGTTGATGATGGTAACATTTAAATAACAGTAAAGATTTTTTCATCTCAGTCTGTTCAAAGCTTTTGCTTTAGCTTAATTTAAGAAAATTGCCAAAGGTTGCACGGAATTTCCAAAGGAATCTCTCCCCCACCTAATCTGAAACTGACCTTTCAGTACAACTCTGTTTCACTTCAGTTCATAATCACTCCGAGGAATTGGCTTTATGAAATTCATTCGAGAAATTTCGATTTCTTTATCTATAAGGGAATTTTCGTAAGATCTTTATTATGTTCATCTAGAAAATTCCAGAATTTTATTAGTTCTTATAGACTGTAGAGCCCTTAATTTTATGGCTCATAAACTCCAGTGTCCTCTCATTAAGTTTCATCCGGTATTCGACTTTACTTCCTTTCATTCACTTTATGGCAGTCTATATAGTTTTGTCTCAGAGGGAAGTAAACGGCGAAATTAAAGTGGTAGTATCGGTGAATCTTAGAACTAAGGGAATTTCTCAAAAATTGTTGCCTTATGCGTTAGTCTAAATACCCTATATTTGTCACCAACTTCTAATCTATTGTTGAAAAGTTTTTTTTTTGTCATCGTAGAGAAATGTGACACTGGAATTAGGTTATATTTAAATATCATAAAAAGTCTATTATTTCCATATCAAGATTTAGGTAGAATGGAGCGAAGAGTGAAGCACCCCCCCCCCCATAGAAGTCTCCGTGTCCCCGAGACAAATCATCGACATTGACTCTAAGATAACAAACCCCCTCCCTTTAGAAAAAAAGACTTTGTTACACCTTGACTTGATTTATTGACAAAATAAAAAAAAAATGCATACACTTATTCCCATACTGCCAACATGCCAGAGGCTATAAACAGCCAATACGGGGATTTGAGAAATCAATCATTTGATAGAAATATCACAGAAAAATTGACAAAAATATCATCTAAGAAAAATATCCTTTTTCTAATATCATTCAGCAGAAAAACTAAACAAACAACAAAACAAACAAAAACTAAACAGCAAAAAATGTAAGAATTTTTTCGTCTACTCAAAAAGATATTTTTAAGTATTTTTTTTTCAGAACCAGATTATGGAAATCAATTCTTCTATATATTTGGGAAATATACAAGTATTCCACGTATTCCGTATATGAAAGGAAATAAGTCACTTCACAGAATTGTCGCATATACCTTGTCCACAAAACATTAAACGGGAAAACTAAACAAACAACTTTAATCCACTCAATAAGATATTTAAAAAAAAAAAATTTTGGAACGAACTTAGCGAAATTGATTCCTTTATATAGTCGGGCAGCATGTTCCACACCTCTACAAAAACATGTCGTAATGACAGTGCACCTCTATGTCTGTGGTGCATTTCTGATATGAGTGAATTATTTTCAGTTGACGTTGTTGGGTATGAATGATATTCTGAAGCCCTTTGAAATAAATTAAGTTGTCTTAGTCCAAGGGGTGCTAAAGAAGTAATACACGAGTGAACAAACTTGCAACTTGGAGCATAGATATTTCAGAGACATTCAGCACTTTAGCCAGGCGGACTGAATCACTTGTAGAGTAATTTTATGAAAATAGAGATTTTACTGTCCGATGTTGTATTACTTGGATTTTACGAGCATTATAATTAAACGAATTAGACCAAAGAGCGCATCCATACTCTAAATATGAAGAAACGAGAGTATAATATAAAGTTTTAAGTGCTTCATGAGGAATAAAGTGCTTTAGTAGGTTTAAAATACCTGTCCCTCGGGAAATTTCAATGGAAAGTGCCCTCACATGATCTTTCCATGTAATCGTTCATCAATAATCATTCCTAGGTAATCGAAATTGGTTACCCTTTCAATCACTACATTTCCAAATGTTGTTTCAAAATGTTGTATATTTGAAAATATCATATATTTTGTTTTCGAAATATTTAATGATAGATGATTCGTTCGCAAATAACTACATAATTGAGCTAAAGTGGTCTCCATAATAGCAAACAAATTATCTACCGTATATGACTTAATCAACATTACTGTGTCATCAGCACATGTTATTAATATACAATTAGTTATAAATTCTTTCATATCCGAAATATATATTAAGAAAAGTAGCGGCCCAAGGATCGAACCTTGGGGAATCCCGCATTTTATTTTTCTTTCTAATGATGTTGATGATCTGAAAACTACAGACTGCATTCTATCTTCCAAATGTGATTTTATCCATTTTACCATCCGAACCGGAAAATGTATTTTTTATTCATTTTTGTTATTAATGCCTCGTGATTAACAGTATCGAAAGCTTTCGAAAGATCCACAAAAATTGCCGACGTCATGAGTGCAAAATCCAAAAATTCCTTAATCTTTATAATAAAATGATATACAGCATGTGTAGTGGAATGACCTTTACGAAAACCATATTGGCTAGACGGTAAAATTCCATTTTTCATTTATAAATTTTGTCATTTTTTCATGCATTACCTTTTCAAATAGTTTAGAGAATACCAATTAAATTGAAATGGGCCTGTAAATATTAATTTGGCATTTCTCTCCATTCTTATGTATAGGTATTGTCTGACTTTTTTGTCAGACTTTATTGTCTGACTTTTCAGTTGTTTGGGAACAACTTCTTTTTTAAATGAAATGTTTTGCAGAAAAAGAAAACATGACAAATAACCGGAAAGATTGATTTTTAATGCTCTTTTTGGTTTTCTGTCAACTCCCGAGGATTCGGAGGGACCAAGCGATGTAAATGCTTTTTGTTGCTCATGCATTTGTATCATATCATCCTGAGTGAAAACTGAGTTAACTGTATCAAGCACGTTAATCTTTTCAGTGGTTTCAATTTGTCTAGTATTATTATTAATTTGCCGAGATATACTTGAACAAACATCTGAAAAATAAGTAAAAAAAAATATCAATATTCGCGTCCTCTTTTAATGAAACCCCATCTAGAGAGGTAATAACATTTGGAATTTCTTCTTTTAGTTGTTTCTTACGAGGTGAAAGTATCCCATTTATTCTTTTCCATGTTGCTCGTATATTATTCTTATTTAATTCAAAAACGGAATAATAATAATTTCTTTTTAGTTCCCGTTTCTTTTTGTTCATAGTAGCCCGATATTTCTTAAAGAGTTTATCATTTTCAAAGAAAGGGAATTTATTTTCTTTATGTAAAGGGTATTTCTCAATTTATCATATTTTTTATCTCAACTGTAAACCAAAGGGGTTCCAGACAGATGGGTTTTCTAGAATCATTTGGTTTGGCCTTGCAACATGAATCCATGCCTTGAAGAATTTTATCCATAAATAAGGAATATGCACTTGCCATGTCATTTGTTCCATATACCTCTTCCCAATCTATCTTTGTAAGAAAGATTTTTAGTTTCTCACAATTTCTAGTAGAAAAATTATAAATATTTTCACGAGGGTTATGGCTGGTTGTCCTTAAACTGCAGCCATTATCAAATTCTTTCTTGTGCAGACTCAATACAACATAATTTAAAAATGATCTGAACCTGGAGAAACAAGCACTCCCGAAAATTTTAATCGCTCTATATTAAACCATATTTGAGGCATATAAAACATTATTTGGGGCAAAAATATATTATCAATCAACGTAGCACTAAACGAAGTTACACAGGCTGGGGTAGTAATCGAAGGTAAAAAATCAGCCGATAACATAGTCAGAAATTCTAATTCCCAATATTACTCAATTCAAGTAAAGTAAAGCTGAAATCTCCAAGTACAACAGATGGCACCCTAAAATATCCCAATTTATTGCATAAATTTTCTATAGATGTTAATGACTCTGCTACTGGGGAACTCAGTGGTCTATATACAACTGCAAGTAATATCTCTCCACCTTCTTTGCACAATCACATGACAAGGGATTCAAGTAGCCCTTCATGCCAAATAGATACTTTATCTAATATCCACACAGAAAAATGACTTCGTACATAAGCGCATAAGCCACCAAAAGATCGGGGTAGCGATAGTACTTGGGCCAAATTTCGAAGTAGCATAACATTTTCACCTATCTTCGCGAAAACACGGCCTTGGGTAGACCAAGCATTTCTGGGTCCAACAGTATCTTTTGAGACCTGTAGAATTGCTTGACGTCGCTTTGTTAAACTTTCTGTTACGGAAGTACGCGTGTCGCGAAAATTTGACCTTTTTTTTTTATTATTTCTCTGGCATGGGAGGGGATTTTGAAGGTTACTTCGACCGGAGGAATATGATCACCATTCGGCTTACCAAGCATTTTAACATCGGTCACATCAGATTTTCCTATTTGAACCCCAAGTTCAGTCTGAGCTAGCTTTACTTTCGAAAGTTCTAAAGCTCTGATTGACTTGCTCGTAGATTGTATCTCGCTTCTAAGAGTTTCCATTTCAACCCTTATTTCAGGTTGTAAACCCAGAGTTACAAAAGTCTCTTTGTAA
Organism: Artemia sp. Kazakhstan ARC1039; assembly: GCA_029168905.1. Classification (NCBI taxonomy): domain Eukaryota; kingdom Metazoa; phylum Arthropoda; class Branchiopoda; order Anostraca; family Artemiidae; genus Artemia; species Artemia sp. Kazakhstan ARC1039. Next base: position 19,844 of record JAQQPU010006120.1, on the reverse strand, counting down.
CAATCCGGATTGTTATCAAGATCTGTCATAGTACGTTTTATAGACTGATGTTTGTTTGCAGCACAAGCCGTTTTATTTGTTTCGAAATCCATCATATTCTCTGTAAAAAAAAACTAGCGGTTTTTCTATCACGATACATAAATGCCAAATTTCTTACCGGGCGTCAATTCACTTAATATTCGAACCGGCCACCAAGGAAATCCATGGAAACGTGCGAACGCAAGATCCCCTTCTTTCATTTCCCAAATGGCCTCGACCAAAGCCACCAGACCCAAAACTCACTTTAGGAGCAGTTTTTTTCCTTTTTTGTAGTTTTTTCTATATCTCTTTTTCCTTCAAAATTGTCAATCAAAGTTCAAGTGAAGTCCTTTATTAGCTTATCCGTTTATCGAGAAACCAGTCAGACAAGTTTTACTTAAAACTGCCAACTATAAAAGATAATCCGACTGTGAATAAAAAACTCGGAATAAATTATACCCTTGCTGAAAGTATGGTGTTAGGCAATAGTTTAATGCGAAACCAATCCAATTATTTATCCAATAGTGATATACAATTTAGTCAAGATGTTTGCACATTGAACTCTGATTTGCGGCTCATTCACCGTGATTTGGGTTTATCTAATGTATTTTGACCTACAGGTCAGTGGAAACGTGCACAAGAGAAGTAGTTGATGTACGTCGAGAAGTTGGTACACTACGACATGAAGTCTCCTCCGTTCAAGGAGTAAAAGATGATTTAGATGACATTAGAGAAAATATTGAGAGGCTTGAAGAACAAACTCGAAAGAGGAAACTCAGATTATTAGAACAGGTCCTTTTGTCTTGAAAATCCTTTGTCGCATGATATATATCTGTTTATTTTGTCGGTTTATTATTGTTTTGTAACATAGTTGTTCCCAAACGAAACGTTGTGATCCAACATCTTCCTAATTTCACATTGGGGGAAGGGGTGAGTCGCGTTTCCATGGAATGAGCTTTGCTTCAAACTTGAATGGAAAAGAGCTCTAAGAATTACAGTATTTTGCTTAATAATGTGTTATAGCACAGTACATACATATAAACTATGAATAGCATATACAGCTACGTTAGGTAGTCCTTGAGCTAGAGCTAATAGGGTTTGTGTCCTAGTCATGACCAGCCTCTGTAATAGTCTACATAAGAGGCAGGGGGAAGCCTACCTCAGAGTCTCCCTTTGAATCTGGGAAGACAATGTCATATATTTCAGTGAAAATTGTTTATTTAAAATCAATTCTTCCCATTTCTATTTCTTGGAATATGTAAATTTATTATTACTATTTTTTATTGCTCATCGTAGAAGAGAAGAAAGGAAGGTTGGAATATATTATCCACCAGAAGAACAATTGCAGGGGCCCAGAAGAACTTATTGAGCTACAATACGATTGGGTTATGAAAAAACAAAACTGGTTTTTCAGTTTAAAATGCATCCCTGAAATTATTCCCAAATACGTTCCTAAAAATTACATAATTAAGTGATAGCCCATTAATAGATTTGTGTGATAATTAGTGTTTTATTATATCTTTGAGGCGTGCCATTTTCAGTCTGAAAGCTGAAGGGCTATAGATGTAGTCCGTAAGGGCGATACACATGGCTCATCAAAAGCCTGCTCTTGCGAATGATATGTTTTTTTTAAAGAAAAGATAGTCTCTTGTTGGAAAACATTCTAAATTTGTAAAAAATAGGTGATCCAATCAACGAAGTATCTTGTAATGCCAATTCATCAAAAGCAGTAGCAGCTCCAGAATTTTCACCCTAACTTTTGTTACGCGTAACTTGTTCAAGGTTTCCTTTTTGTTAACTCTGCTCCTCGGGAGTCCTTATTTTTTATTAATATCTTTTCCTCTCCATTCCATTTATTTTCATCTTTGGATGTTTTTTTCTTTAATTTGTTTAGTTCTTGCATGATATTTATCTCTTTAAATTAGCTTGTTAAATTTTGTCCTTTTTATGATATGCCCGCTTTTTAAGCACTTCAATCAGTTTTTACTCTAATTCTGCATCTGCTTCTCACTACAATTTTTTTTATTTTTATTTATATAATGTTTGTCGACATAAAGTAGAATGGGCCTGTGATCACTATTTTGAATTGGGTGGGGGGGGGGGGGTAGGGTCTCATATGTCTAGAAATTTGACAGCCATTGTTTGGATAAAATCTCTTGTGTTGATATGATTTTCATATTCTTCGAGGGAGGTGGTCAAGGGAGACAGTCATTGTTTAAATAAAATCTCGTATGCTGATTTGATTTTTATATGCCTAGGGGGAGATGGTAAGACCGTATTGCAGGAGGGAACGGACCGTATTTTAAACAGTAGGCTGTAGGAAAAGTGTGGTTCAATCCCGCCTTCTAGGGTTATAATGAGAGAAAGGTTGAGATGGCTAGGGCACGTTTTGCGGATGAAGAATGACAGATTGTGAAAATTGTCCTTTTCGCCCAACCGTCTACGGCTAAATGGAAAGCAGGTCGTCCGCGGCTGGGGTGGGAGAATGTCATAAAGGAAGATTTAATGGAATTGGGAACTTCCTAAGAAGGTGTAAAGAGGGGGATTTGAATAGATTGGGATGTAGTAGGAGCGTGCGTAGTTGTGTTGGCCTCAGGAGGCTTGATGCTGCGGTGAGTTTTTAGTAGTAGTAGTAGCAGTAGGTGGTAAAAATGATACATCGCTCCATTAGTTATGCATTCGCAACTTTTTCAGTATGTGTTTAAGGTGATTGCATGGGTGCCCATGAGCTGTATTTTAGAGAAGGGGGGCTAACCTGGTCTAATGGGCACTTTCAATGATGTATAAGAGAAATTTCAAAACAAAATGTAAAATATAAGGCAACATCATTCAGCCAGGGGGTGTGGGGTGGAGCCCCCCACCCCTCGAACTTGCACAACAATGCAAAAGAATCGAAGTTTAATCTTTTCGGTATTTAACAAAGGTGATTGTCGCATGAAAATCTTTTGTCGAAATCTTTTGTCGTGTTTGCTTCTTAGGATTTTATATTTCTGTTTGCTCTGTATTTTGACTATTGCTAGTATTTTAATTGTCTGAGTGGAGCAGAATTCTATTAATGTATGTGGTTTTTGCCTAATATCTGTTATGTTTATGCTTAGTGACTTTTAAGTTTTTTAAGTTTGTTAAAGATAATTGTTGCTAAATATTTATTTCCTGAAATGAATATATTTTATTTTATTGGTTTGCTTCTTAGGTCTGACAGTTTCTTTTTGCTAATAATTTGAGTGCAATTAGATTTTTCCAGCTTAACATTAAGTTGGTGAAAGTTACCAGGTTCCGCAAACAAATTCTTTTTTGTTTGGTTGTTGTCTGTTTAATATTCGTTAAAGATGTTTATCGAATGAAATCCATTTCTCAAAGAATTGTTTTCGTATTTTTGTTTTGCTAAATGTTTCTTAAGTGTTCAAATTTCGCTTATTGAAATTTTTGTAACTGAGTTTTTTTTTGTGTTCATTTTGTATCTGAATCCTGTGAGTTTTATCTGTTATTGAATAACAAAGGGGGATATTTATTAAACGTAAAAACAACATCAGTATTGACAGTCATCCCGAGATGTAAAAAACTTGTCCAAGGGGGTGGAAAAAAAAATTAAATAAAAATACACCCCTAGAAGTAAAAAACTATACACCCCAAGAAGTAAAAAACTCGTCCGAGGGGTTCCAAAAATGCGCTAAAAATACACCCCAAGAGTAAAATGCTATAAACCCCTAGAGTAAAATACTATACACCCCTAGAAGTGAAAAAACTACACACCCCAAGAAGTAAAAAACTCGGCCGAGGGGTGCCAAAAATGCGCTAAAAATACACCCCAAGAGTAAAATACTATACACCCCAAGAAGTAAAAAACTCGTCCGAGGGGGTGGCAAAAATACAATAAAAAATAATACAGGAGTAAATGAATTATAAAACAACTAATACAGATTGCACATCCTAATCGGCACCACAAACCTTACAACAACAAAACCAACATTACTACCAAAATCATATCCCATAATAAGCTATTCAATTATTTATTGCCCCCCCCCCCCCAATAAAAAAAAAACAACTAAAATTCGTATTTACAAAAAAGGATTTCTTTAGTTTCACTCTTAAACGAAGAAATATGACTATTATTTTTAATACTCTGATCAAGATGATTACTCTGTTGACACTTTTTTAAAAAATAATGTATTAAAGGTTTTAATAACCTTTTAATAATCATATTTTTTTTAATTAATCTATTTGACATTAAGAGTTTTTTACCTGATTAGCATTATTGTTTTGGCTTGTTTTTTTTTTTGTGTTTGGGTTTATTGGATCGAAATTGGGAATTCGCCTCATCTGGATTAACATTTTTCAGAAATAATTCTTATCTCATGTGAAGCGTGATAATTTATTTTTAGCATAGGTGATTTATTTTTTTTGAAGCTACTAAGTGTCTACCTACTAGATGTTAAGCTGGTGTTTAATGACTTTTAAGTTCGTTTCCCCTTCAATTTTTCCCCTTCTATTTTGCCCTTCAATTTTTCCCCTTCAATTTTCCCCTGCTCTTTCCCCTTCAATTTTTAGAGTATGTATTAAAGATGATTGTTGCATGATACTTATATCTTGAAATAAATGTATTCGATAAGTACATCTCTGTTTGAATGTCCGCTTCTTAGGTTTTCCTTTTCTCTTCCTTTTTACCTTTGTTTTGCCTTTGTTTTCTTTATGAATGGATTCCTTTCTCGGTGGTACAGATTGGCATGTAGCGCAATTGTGAAGTATATTTTGTTTAAAAGAAGAAGAGTTTGTCATTACCTAATGTTTAGTTCGCAAGCCGTAACTAACAGCTCTTTGGTTTCTCTCCTTCTTTGTTTTTTAAGGACGACTTAGAATATAGGAAGAGGCTGACACCCCCCCCCCCCCCCTCTACTGATCTTTTTTTTTAGTATTTTGCATTGTTCATAAATGATTAGTGCTACTGTTTTGAAGTATTTCAGATTAAAATCGAATCATTTAAATTAAAATCAAGCTGTGGCTAATTGGAGAAAAGGCCAAGACAGATAGTCGGAGTGAGAGACAAAGCTGGTATAAGCCTTTTTCAGAATTGTATAAAAATGGATATAGAAAGGGGTAAATCAATGTTAGGAATATCAGGGAGCTCTTGAGTGATCAGCCCCCTTACTCTTTAGAGACTTAAATTTGTAAAATATCGATCTAACAAATGAAAGTGTCCGATCATAGCAGGGGCAATGTTAAATTTTGAGTTGGGACAAGATTACCATTTACCCCCCCCCCCCCTCCCCTCCCTCTAATAGATAGAAATCGTGCAATAAAAATTGTTAGGATTCCTACTTTTCTTTAATTTGACCCTGGCTCCATAATAATCATAGATTCAGTAATGCATCGTTTATACACTTCTTAATTGGATGTTATGAGATCAAGCCTCTCTGTGGTAACGTTGATAGACGGATTTAAACCAGAGAAATAATTTTTAGTATTAAGACTAATCGAGATAATTATTAAAGTTCTTGAATCAGCATCAAATGGAAATTTTTTCTCAAAAGCCAGTTTTTTAAAAAAAAAAACATTTTTTTTTATTACCACGGGCTGCGGATCGTCCTTGAATAGGTGGAACCACGGGAAATAATAACCAAAAATTGAAAAATGCTTTTAAAAGGAAAACTGGCTTTTGAGAAAATATTGCCATTTGTAGCTGATTCAGGATTATCATCTCGATTAGTCCACGTCTAATGCAAATAATACTTCGCGCTGCCTCTAATAGCTCAAGATAAGCTTGAGCCATTGGCCTTTTAAGTATTTTTCATTTTCACTAATGCTAAATTGAAGTCCCTGAGGATATGATTACATAGGCCCACAAACTTGAACTCTGAGTTTGAAGTTCAAATAGTTTTGTAAAACTTCTTGGAGTAAAGACATACTTATTGCGTTTATGAATTTTTTTCTACATAATTACTAATTGTTTTATGCTTGACTCGTTTCTTTTTAGGGTCTCACCTGCTTTTTGGCATATTCCATTTTCTCTGCTGTTCTTGGTATGTTTCAGTTTGGATATAATACAGGTGTCATCAACGCACCCCAGTCTGTAAGTTTCCTGGATGTTTTTTGTGTTTCCTTATTTTTTTTTTTGTCAAATCATTTTTTCATCAAATTGTTTTTCACAAAAAACGAAGGTTTTTCACAAAAAGTAAGGAGCGAATTCAAAACTTACAATGAGCAGAAAATAACTTACATCTGACGTCAAACTTAAAAATAATAGAAATTATCATGAATTGAAACGGAAATCATGACGAACATAAATTCCAAGGAACAAACAAGTCCAACTTTAAACAAATAGAAAATTTATTAAAAAGTAGTGTTTCGACCCTCCCCCAATCTTTATGTAGAGTTTGAGTGTCATTAGTAAGTTGGTGTATTTGTATGCATTTGAATGGTGTCTTCTTAAAAGAAAAAAAAAGTATTAGATCGAAGTAAAACTTTTTGGGAATAAAACTTGTAAAACTGACAAATATGCTGATATCTACAAACAATTTTAGGAGTTTGAGCTGTATTTTGATGCAAAATATTAGATAAAATTCTTCTATTGGATAATCCCCTTCCCCCCCCC
>JAQQPU010006119.1:17774-44059 GCA_029168905.1 Artemia sp. Kazakhstan ARC1039 | reverse complement strand
ATCTAGGGTAAATTTGAAGTTCTAGGGGGGACAGCTGCCCCCCCCCCTTCCGTACGCCCATAGCTGCCTATACTGATGGCTAACCGTTGTTCTTACGAGCGCAATTTTAAATCATTGACTAATAATTTTCCCGATCCAATATTTACATCAGAAATTACTGATTCCAAATAATGCGGGGTAAAACCCTCCTATATATTTGAAATTAATCTCAAAGTGCGCATTTAAGATCGTATTTCAATGCTAAATTACTGTTTTGTCATTACAATTTTGCAGCATCTAGTCAGATCTTAAGGCTATTTCGAAGAGGAAGTAAGAAGTATTTGTGAAGCTGGGTTTTATTTCGGATATGTTTATTGAACACGGAGATGCTCATTTCGAAAGGAGTTACAACATGCCCCAAGCAACTTTGCCATCACTCCCATTTATACCAATTCAGAATATATATTTGCATATTAGGGGGAGGGGTGGTGGTAAAGTTTATTTCTGATGCAACGAATGTTAAATTTGGATTCAAGATCCAATTCTAACTATAGAGGTAAGTTTAAACTTTACCACCATCCCCCCAATATGCAAATATATACCCCGAATTGCTATATATATATAGGGATGGAGGTAAAGTTTTGGTATACATATAGGGATAGGGATGCCAGCAAGTTATTATTATATTCGGAAAGAGCATAAAAAGGAGTCGAGTGGTATGTTCACTTTATTTGTTGGTCAATAATATGAACTGCTCAGTATTTACCGCCCTAAAAATCCTAAAATCTAATTTAGAACAATCGTAAATATTTGTTCTCAAAGCAACATTGCTTCATTTCCCCCCCCCCCCCTATTCCTCATCTTAAAGTAGAGGCCCTTCTATAGTCATTCTATGATCGTATTTTTTATAATCTAAAGGGCTCGGCACACATAGCTGATTTCGGGAACCGACTTCAGCATCAGTGGACAAACGATAGCGGTAAGAAAAAATTGTTGAAAGAAAAATTTATTGTGCAAAATTTTAAAAACGAAAAAATCATGGACACAAATAGTCAACTGGAGTTTATTAATAGTTGTATGATTGATCTCAGCTTAGTTCTCAGTTTAGTTCTCAGCTCAGTAGCGGGGTCTTTCATCACAGACGCCTTTAGCTGACTATTTATTTGTATCCCTATTTTTTTGTGATGATCATGATGAAAATTGGCGCTGATTTTGTAAATCAGCGCCGAAAGCTAGAAATTTTTTCAAGCTCAAATCGACGCTGATTTCTTTTAAAATCAGCGCTGATTTGGAAATCAGTTCCCGAAATCAGCTACTTGTGCCCAGCTCTTAATGTCAGAATGAACACCCCAATAAACTTCTCTTAATAATACGCTACCTCTCACTTTATAATTTAGATGGCACTAAAAAGAGGCAAATAATTGAAAAGCATAACTTGTGATTTATTTTTACAGATTCGATTTGAAAATGCCTATAAAATCTTGTTCCGTTACATTAGCAAGAAAAGAAGATTTGGAGGCGAAGCTTCTCAAATACAACCAGTCTCATTTGGTAAAGTTTTATAACGAATTGTCAGGAGCTGAAAGAGACCAGTTTCTTCACGAAATTGCTGAGTAAGTATTATAGGCTATGCCTGGACCAGTCATTCAAAGGGGGATTGGGCAAGGTGCCGTTTGAGGCTATGTCCATTTTAATTTGGATTTTTTTTTGTTTATATTTAAGTTGGAAAGGGAATGCTGTAGCCTAGGCTAATCAGTTTTGGTAAATTTTTCATTATTCATAGGCTATTATTGACTTATGAATGAAGTAAACATACCACTTGGTGCCTTTTTTATGCTCTTTCCAAATATTATAATCATTTTTGTTGGAAATGAAGGTATATATTGAGAATTGTGGCCCCTCATAAGGAGACATGTTAAGAAAGCAATTCTTACTTTAAAATATGTATAATGATCATAGTTAACATATTATCCAAGGGGAGATCCTTTATCATCAAATCTTTCCTCTAAAAATTGTTCTTTTTCCAACTTAAAATAAAAAGTTTACAAAAAAACCTCCATGCTAAAATGAAATTTGAAATTGCTGCTATAATAAATTGTTTATACAGATAGCATTCATTCCAGCCATTGTTAATTCTGTTTTTTTTTAATGAGCAGTGGCAAAAATACAAAATATTGATACAACCTAACCTACGTTAGGTTGTATTAATATTTTGTATTTTCGCCACTGCTTATTGAAAAAAACAGAATTAACAATGACTGGAATGAATGCTATCTGTAAAAACAATTTATTATAGCAGCAATTTCAAATTTCATTTTAGCATGGAGGTTTTTTTGTAAACTTTTTCTTTTAAGTTAGAAAAAGAAGGATTTTTAGAGGCAAGACTTGATGATAAAGGTTCTCCCCTTGGATAATATGTTAACTAGGATCATTATACATGTTTTAAAATAAGAATTGTTTTCTTACCATGTCTCCTTATGAGGGGCCACAATTCTAAACTTATACTGTTTAAACTTACCTCTCATTTACATCAGAAATAAAATTTACCCTCACCCCCCTAATGTGCAAATATATACCCTGAATTGGTATATATTGGGGTGGGGGTAAAATTCATTTCTGACAAAAATGATTATTATATTTGGAAAGAGCATAAAAAAAGGCATCAAGTGGTATGTTTACTTTATTTGTAGGTCAATAATATGAATAACAAAAATTTACCTTAGTTTTTCCTGGGTCCCACCAATCCTAGGAAGAACTCTGGTCTAGACTATTTAGGGTCAATAGAAAGTTTAAAAATAGTCAAGGGGTAAATAATAGGTTTCCAGAAACACTTCCAATTATTTTAAATTTAGTATTATAGTCTAGTGTAAAAAACCTCATGAGATTTTAAGGAATATATGATTGAAATGGTTCCTAAAATTTTGATTTACTGAGGTTCACCAGTTTTGGTAAATTTAGGGATATTTTAATGAATTTGTTAGCTAAAAGATAAACATGCAGTTAAGGGTAGCCATTATTCTGGTTTAGAATATACCCTCTTTAATGGAAACAGGTTAAATAACAATTTTTTTATTTACAGTGTGTATAAACTATATGCTAAATGAATTTTCTAGGCTGCTTCCTAAAAAAACTGACATTTCCCCCACTAGGTATAAGTTTAGTATTCCCAGTCTTCAGAAGGAAACACTATAAAATTCTGAAAAGTACTTCAAAACATTCAGAAATACTTACTAGCAGACCCCCCCCCCCCTCCCTAAGGTCAAATATATTCACCAAAATACAGCATACACAGCAAATTTTCTATATACCACCTTTTTTCCAACTTAATTTTACAGCAAACAAGCAAGACAATAACAACAATCAGTGGGAAGAAAAGATTCAGCATACAAAAAAATTATTGTGTAGATAATCAGAAATGTATGATTGACAATTAGGGGAGGGGGTTTGAGGGTATAGTATATTTGTTACCCTAAGGATTGATATAAGTAGTACTTTAGAATGTTTGGTAAAGGTGTACAATAGGGGCTGCTGAGAAGGAAACATGCTAAGAAAACAATTCTTACTTCATAATATTCATAATAATAATTATAGTTAACACATTTTTACTGCAGTTCTACTTACTTCACAAGAAGTCAAACAGAAGAAATTTGTCATTGCCTACTTACATCAGGTTTTTAGAAGAATGACAAATGAAAGACTTTTTTCTGTCTCTTAATGCTATAAAAAAAATGGGAAAGTATCAAACAGAAGACTTCTGATTACCCAGTACTTAAAAAATTAATAAAAATGTCAAGCAAATGATTTTTTTTATTGTGATTCTGAGATTAGGAACATAGAAAAAGTTAAATAGATAATATTGTTTTTTTGTTTGCATTTAGCTTTGAAAAAATATCAAATAAAACCTTTTCATTATCTATGTTATTTTAGCAAAAACTAGACAAAGTCAAATAGAAGACACTTCTCATTACCTAGTTACATTTGGCTTTAAGAAAAATGTCAAAGAAAAGACTTTTTTCTGTCTCATAAAAATACTGTAAAGAGAGCAAGAAAATATCAACAGAAGATTCTTTTCTTACTGGTGTTTATGGAAAAGTTAATAAACATATCAAGCAAACCAATTCTTGTATCTTTTTGAGATTAGGAATAAAAAAGCCAAATAGTGTATTTTAGATAAAAATCAAAGAGATAAAGAATACTGCATTAGGCATTCTGAAAAATGTCAAATGAAACTTTGTTTCACAGTGAAGCTTTTTTTTTCTCTATGTCATGTTATGAAGAAAGCAGAAAAACTCAAAATGAAGATGCCATCTTCGTTATCTAGTTTATTGGGCTTTAAGAAAAATGTCAAATAGAGGAATTTGTTTTATCTCTTAATGCTGTAAAAAAACAACAATACAATGCCAAACAGAAGATACTTTTCTGATTATCTAGTACATAAAGAATTAATAAGATGTCAAGCAAATCACTTTTTTGTTTTCTTTTTGAGATTAGGAATAAAAAAAGTCATATAGGTAATATCATGGGCGTCCGTAAGGGGGGGGGGGAGCACCAGCCCCCTTCCCCTAGCTGAATGACACTGTGTTATATTTGTATTAATTAAAAAAAAACTTTTTCCACAAAATAGATTTTTGAAAGAAAAGCAAAGATTAAGCCAAAAATTGGCAGAAATGGAAGTCAAATAATCTTCCAAGTGTAAAACTACCACAAATCACTATCAACAAAGAAATGAAACTCAAAACAAATAGAAATTATGATAAATAGCCAAGTCACACTCAAAACGAGCAAAAATTGACATTATTAGGGCTGACAACCCCCATGCCTTCTCAAGACCAGAACATAATTTAGGCTTTACTGAGAGAGAAAAAAAAGAACAAAAAAAATGACTGTGGATTGTCAGTTTAATATACATATACTGATATTTATTCCTTAAAAGAAAAAAGGTGTTGAAAAAGTCATTAAAAAAAAGTTTTTTACTTATTTAAGCAAAAAAAAAAAAATGAAAACATTTAAACATATTTTATTTTCAGTAAAGCACAAATTATGTTCTGGTCTTGAGAAGGCAGGGGGGTTATCAGCCCTGCTAATATAAGGTTTTTTTTATAGAAAGGGTGGTTGTATCAACCTCAGAGGGGGCTCATTTGATTGATAATCAGAAGGCCTACTGTCCTTTTTAACAGTAAAAAAGGATTAGAGGTCAACCAGCCCCCCTCCCCTCCATACACCAATCATTTCCCCAAACACATCCAATCATAATTTTTTAGATAGCCATTTTGTTCAGCGTAGTTGAAAGGTCCAGAAATTATGTCTTTGAGGATGACCCCCCCCATATAGCCCTTGGGGCAAGGGTTTATGTTATGCCCTGGGGGCATATAAAGTTTTTATAGAAATTGTGGTCATATAAACTTCAAAGAGGGCTCATTGGATTGGTAATCAGAAGTTATAGTGCTCTTCTTAAGAGTCAAAGTGATCAGAGGGCAAATACTCCCCCCCCCACACACACATGTTGCATTTTCCCGAAACGCATCTGATAGAAATTTTAAGATGGCCATTTGTTGTTGTAGAAACTTCAAAAAGGGCTCATTCGGTTGGTAATTGAAAGGGCCAGTGCCCTCTTTAATAATCAAAAGTAATTGAAGGGCAACCATCCCCCCACACTCATCATTTCCCCAAACACTTCCAATCAAAATTTCAAGATACATATTTTGTTTGACGTAGTTTAAAAGTCCAGAAATTATGTCTTTGAGGACGAAAACCCTCTCAAAGTCCTCAGGGCAAGGGTTGTAAGTTATACCCTGATGACATTCAAGGTTTTTGTGGAAATGGTGGTTGTATAAACTTTGGAGGGGCTCATTCGATTGCAAAACAATTCTTGTATCTTTTTGAGATTAGCAATAAAAAAGCCAAATAGTGTATTTTAGATAAAAATCAAAGAGATAAAGGATACTGCATTAGGCATTCTGAAAAATATCAAATGAAGCTTTGTTTCACAATGAAGTTTTTTTTTCTCTATGTCATGTTATGAAGAAAGCAAAAAAGTTCAAAATGAAGACGCCAACCTCATTATCTAGTTTATTGGGCTTTAAGAAAAATGTCAAATTAAGGAATTTGTTTTATCTCTTAATGCTATAAAAAAACAATGCAATGCCAAACAGAAGATAATTTTCAGATTGTCTAGTACATAAAGAATTAATAAGATGTCAAGCAAATCACTTTTTTGTTTTCTTTTTGAGATGAGGAATAAAATAAGTCAAATAGATAATATCATGGGCGCCCATAAGGGGGGGGGCGCCAGTCCCCCCTAGCTGAATGACGCTGTCTTTTATTTGTATTAATTTAGAAAAAAAAACTTTCCATCACAAAATAGGTTTTTCAAAGAAAACCAAAGAGCTCAATTAAGCCAAAAATGAGCAGAAATAAAGTCAAATAATCTTCCAAGTGTAAAACTACCACAAATCACTATCAACAAATAAATGAAACTCAAAACGAACATAAATTATAATAAATAGCCGAGGTAAACTCAAAACGAGCAAAAATTAACATTACTAGGGCTGACAAACCCCCCATGCCTTCTCGAGACCAGAACATAATTTAGGCTTTACTGAAAATACAAACAAACAAAAAACAAAAACAAATGACCATGGATTGTCAATTTAATTTACCTTTACTGATATTTTTTTCTTAAAAAAAAGTGAGTAAAAAAAAGTTTTTTACTTATTTAAGCCAAAAAAGTGAAAATTTATAAACATATTTTGTTTTCAGTAAAGCACAAATTATGTTCTGGTCTTGAGAAGGCATGGGGGTTATCAGCCTTACTAACGTAGGTTTTTTTTATAGAAAGGGTGGTCGTGTAATCCTCGGAGGGGGCTCATTAGATTTGTAATCAGAAGGTCTACTGCCCTTTGTAACAGTAAAAAAGGATTAGAGGTCAACCAGCCCCCCTCCATAATCCAATCATTTCCCCAAACGCATCCAATCATAATTTTTTAGATAGCCATTTTGTTCGGCGTAGTTGAAAGGTCCAGAAATTATGTCTTTGAGGATGACCCCCCCCCCCATAGCCCTTGGGGCAAGGATTTATGTTACGCCCTGGGGGCATATAAAGTTTTTATAGAAATTGTGGTCATATAAACTTCAAAGAGGGCTCATTGGATTGGTAATCAGAAGTTATAGTGCTCTTCTTAAGAGTCAAAGTGATCAGAGGGCAAATACTCCCCCCCCCACACACACATGTTGCATTTTCCCGAAACGCATCTGATAGAAATTTTAAGATGGCCATTTGTTGTTGTAGAAACTTCAAAAAGGGCTCATTTGGTTGGTAATTGAAAGTGCTAGTGCCCTCATTAATAATCTAAAGTAATTGAAGGGCAACCATCCCCCCACGCCCATCATTTCCCCAAACACTTCCAATCAAAATTTCAAGATATGTATTTTGTTTGACGTAGTTTAAAAGTCCAGAAATTATGTCTTTGAGGACGAAAACCCCCTCACAGTCCTCAGGGCAAGGGTTGTAAATTATACCCTGATGACATTTAAGGTTTTTGTGGAAATGTTGGTCGTATTAACTTTGGAGGGGGCTCATTGGATCGCAAACTAATTCTTGTATCTTTTTGAGATTAGGAATAAAAAAGCCAAATAGTGTATTTTAGATAAAAATCAAAGAGATAAAGAATAGTGCATTAGGCATTCTGAAAAATGTCAAATGAAGCTTTGTTTCACAATGAAGTTTTTTTTCTCTATGTCATGTTATGAAGAAAGCAGAAAAATTCAAAATGAAAACGCCATCCTTTATTATGTCAAATAAAGGAATTCGTTTTATCTCTTAATGCTATAAAAAAAACAATTCAATGCCAAACAGAAGATACTTTTCTGATTGTCTAGTACATAAAGAATTAATAAGATGTCAAGCAAATCACTTTTTTGTTTTCTTTTTGAGACTAGGAAGAAAAAAAAAATCAAATTGAAAATTATCATGTGGGCCCCTGGGGGGGGGGGGGAGGGGCGCCAGTCCCCCCTAGCTGAATGACGCTGTCTTATATATGTTTTAATTTAGAAACAAAATTTCCATCACAGAATAGGTTTTTCAAAGGAAAGCAAAGAGCTCAATTAAGCCAAAAATGGGCAGAAATAAAGTCAAATAATCTTCCAAGTGTAAAACTACCACAAATCACTATCAACAAATAAATGAAACTCAAAACGAACAGAAATTATAATAAATAGCCGAGTTAAACTCAAAATGAGTAAAAAATTAACATTACTAGGGCTGACAACCCCCCATGCCTTCTCAAGACCAGAACATAATTTAGGCTTTACTGAAAAAAATAACAAAAAGAAATGACCATGGATTGTCGGTTTAATTTACCTATACTGATATTTATTTCTAAAAAAAAGTGAGTAAAAAAAAGGTTTTTACTTATTTAAGCGAAAAAAGTGAAAATATATAAACATCTTTTGTTTTCAGTAAAGCACAAATTATGTTCTGGTCTTGAGAAGGAATGGGGGTTATCAGCCCTACTAACATAGTTTTTTTTTTATAGAAAGGGTGGTCGTATAAACCTCGGAGGGGGCTCATTTGATTTGTAATCAGAAGGTCTACTGCCCTTTTTAACAGTAAAAAAGGATTAGAGGTCAACCAGCCCCCCTCTCCATACTCTAATCATTTCCCCAAATGCATCCAATCATAATTTTTAGATAGCGATTTTGTTCAGCGTAGTTGAAAGGTCCAGAAATTATGTCTTTGAGGATGACCTCTCCCCATAGCCCTTGGGACAAGGGTTTATGTAATGCCCTGGGGGTATATAAAGCTTTTTATAGAAATGATGGTTGTATAACTTCAAAGAAGATTCATTGGATTGGTAATCAGAAGTTATAGTGCT
This sequence comes from Artemia sp. Kazakhstan ARC1039, assembly GCA_029168905.1. Lineage (NCBI taxonomy): Eukaryota > Metazoa > Arthropoda > Branchiopoda > Anostraca > Artemiidae > Artemia > Artemia sp. Kazakhstan ARC1039. Next base: position 35,207 of record JAQQPU010006119.1, on the reverse strand, counting down.
CTTTTTAAGAGTCAAAGTGATCAGAGGGCAAATACCCCCCCCCCACACACACATGTATTTTCCCGAAACGCATATAATAGAAATTTTAAGATGACCATTTGTTGTCATAGAAACTTCAAAAAGGGATCATTCGGTTGGTAATTGAAAGGGCTAGTGCCCTCTTTAATAATTAAAAGTGATTGGAGGGCAACCATCCCCCCCCCACGCCCATCATTTCCCCAAACATTTCCAATCAAAATTTAGAGATAGGTTTTTTTATATAGTTTAAAAGTCCAGAAATTATGTCTTTGAGGATGAGAATCCCCTCACAAGGGTTGTAAGCTATACCCTGATGGTATTTAAGGTTTTTATGGTGTGGTCGTATAAACTTTGGAGGGGGGCTTATTGGATTGGAAATCAGAAGTTGAAGTGTTATTAATAAGAGTAAAATTTGTTGAAGGGCACCAATACCCCCTCCCCCCCCACGTCATAATTTCCCCAAATACATCCAATAGAAATTTTGAGATAGCCATTTGTTCAAAAATAGTCCAAAGATCTCATAAAACGGCCTTTGGGGTTGACGCAAACCTTGAGAGTATGGGGGGTAAGGGTTGTAAGTTATGCCCCGAGGGCATGTAAGGTTTTTATGAAGAGTTGGTCTTGTGAACTTTAGAGGAAGCTCATATGATTAGAAATACATAGCCTAGTTTCTAGTTCCATTTTACGAGTCAAGCGTGGTGGAAAGAAAAGGGACTATGTGTATACTTTTAATACTGCAACCACAGTTACTGTAACTAATGACGCTAAGAGTATTAAGATGAAACATTTAGGAAGTATTTAGGGGGCGTTCCAGTTAAACAAAAAAAGTGTATGCATGCAGGTTTTCAAAAAGGCATAGAAGCAATATCATAGGCTGCACGAATATAAAATAGCTAGAAATATCACTGAAACATTTAAAGAAGCTAATTTGATTCCAAATTTAAAGTTCTAGTGTCCTTTTTAAGAGTAAAAAGAGATTGGAGGGCAATCAGCCCATCTTTTGAGCTGATTTATTTCCCAAGCCAGTCAAAATTTTGAGAGAATTATTTTGTTCAGCATATTAGAACGGTCCAGCAACTATGTCTTTAGGGATATTGGGCATGTCAACCCCCCACAATTATGCCATTGACACATTATGATATATAACTAAATGCTACTTTAAAACTAAATGAAAAGGCATTGTGTTTGCAGTTGCCAATAAGACACTTTGGCAATATATCGAAAACGACTGGGGGTATTTACTTGAAGCCTTGCCCTGAGGGTCGTGTGTGGGGGGGGGGGGTTTATCCTCAAAGTCATAATTTCCGGACCTTTAAACTAAGCTGAACTAAATGGCTATCTCAAAATTTTTATTGGATATGTTTAGGGAAGTGATTGATGTGGAGGAGAAGGAGCTGGTTGCCCTCAATGTGCTCTTTTTGAAGTTCCTATGACATTTCTTTCTATAAGAAGTGCCCTGGTCTAAAAAAAAACAATATATTGTGCCCACATTGCTCTTTACTTAGGCAGCGCTATCGAGCTGCCTATGATATTTTGTCTTGAGATTTCAATAATACAGCATTGGAACTGCCGATTAGACCCGGCAAGCCCCCCCTAAAATTCAGCCTATGGGCGCCCATGGATAATATTGCAATTGTGTCTGTATTAGGCTTTGTGAAAAATGTCAAATAAAACAGTTTTCTTCTCTCTATCTAATGCTAGGAAGAAAAAAAAATTCAAATTAAGACACCATTCTCTTTCTTTATTGTATTAGGCCTTGAGGAAAACGTCAAATAAAAAACTTTTTCTGTGTCTTAATGCTATAAAGAAAACAAGAAAATGTCCAACAGAAGATACATATCTGATTTCTTAGTACTTAAAGAATTAATAAAATTGTCAAGCAAATAACTTTTTCATTTTGTTTTGAGATTAGGAATAAAAGAAAGTTAAACAGATAATATTGTTATGGTGTCTTCCTTAGGCTTTGTGAAGAATGTCAAATAAAAAGTTTTCCTTTTTCTATCTTATGTTACAAATAAAGCAGAAAAATTCAAAATCAAAACACTATACTCATTATCTAGTTTCATTAGGTTTAAAGGAAAACGTCAAACAAAGGAATTTTTTCTGTCTCTTAATAAAATAAAGAAAACAAGAAAATGTGCAACAGAAGATACAATTTTGATTTCTTAGTGCTTAAAGAATACATAAAATTGTCAAGCAAATAACTTTCTCATTTTGTTTTTGAGATTAGGAATAAAAAAAGTTAAACAGATATAATTGCTATGGTGTTTGTATTAGGCCTTGTGAAAATTTGTCAAATAAAACAGTTTTTTTCTTTCTATCCAATGTTACAAAGAAAGCAGACAAATTCAAAACCAAGCCTTTATTCCCATTATCTAGTTTCATTAGACTTTAGAAAAAATATCAAGTAAAATACTTTTTTCTGTCGCTTATTTTTTATAAAGAAAGCACGAAACTGTCAAACAGAAGATACTGCTGTGATTAACCACTACATAAAGAATTAATAGGATTAGAATAAAACAGGATTAAATATATATTAAATATATTAAATACATTAGAATAAAATAGATATTAGAATAAATATATTAGAAATATATTACATATATTAAATATATTAGAATAAAATAGGATAAAATAGGATTAGATAGAATTAAAGAATAATTTCGATTAATTAATAGGTGTTCAATGAAGAAGAAGATGCAATAGTTTAAAATCCTGAAAATTCTATCAGAACTATCTTCAATTATTTCAACCAATTATTTCACTCAGCAGCAACCTTATAAGAAAATTAAAATATATTTTCTTGTGAATTATTATCGCTTCTAATCAGCAGTTGTACTAAACCAATCCTGTTCAACTCATCCTCAGGGCTATACTGTGGTGTTTCTCCTCCCCATAGTACAGTGCAGACGGTTTGATATCTTTCTATTTTCCCCTTCTTGTTTTAGTTTTGTCTTTTCTTTGTTTAAAGATTTTTCCAATAGGCAATGTTTAGAAGTCCTCCAAAAAAAAGTCCCCCCAGATCCCAAATCAAATTGCAGTGAAAGTGTGATAGTGAAAGATACCCATCTTGGCTGGTCAAGCACACTATCTCAAAGTTCAAATGATAGCTCCAATTAGGAGAATAGGACAATGATAAGTGTAAGGGCTAATGTAACCATAAATGATGATAATGGGTTTCAAGAGGTCCTCTCTAGAAGCTCTAAAAAAAGGAAAAAAATATCCCCAATCAAAAGCATTTCCCCTCTCCCTGCCCAAGATCCTCCCTCCAAAAACTTAGGAATTTACCTTAAAATTACTCCCACTACCCCCTTTGAAATAAAAATGATCACTGCAATAAGATTTGCAATTTTTAAATTGCTAAAATCAATGTTCTCTCTTAATATTAACCGTGATGGATCTCTGCTAATAGCTGTAGAAGATCAGAAATCAGCAGATACAATAATTAACCTAAAATCCCTTCTGAATACCCCAATTATTGCATATAATTGGAACCCAAAACAATCACCAACAAAAATAGTAGTTTATAATGTTCCCCCAGAGATATCTACTCAGGAGTTAAAAGAAGGGCTCTCAGATAGGGCTGGAAACACAATCCCAGTTGAGGATGTTACCCAACTTGGAAAACCTAACTCTAATGGTCTAAAAACTAGTAGATCCTTCTTATTCACACTGAAGGATAAAATTGATATCCCAGAAAAATTATTCCTATTTGGGCAAATCAAACCACACAAGGAATACAAACCGAAGCCTATCCAGTGTCAGAAGTGTTTCAAACTGGGACACACAACAAACAAATGTAATGAAATTCTCCGAGAGTGTAGTAATTGTAAAGCTTTCCATCCTAAAGAGCTGACAACTTGCAGCAACACTCAGCCTACATGCATCAATTGCAAAGGCCCACATGAATCTACAAATAATTCATTATGCCCTGCATACAAGAAAAGAGCTCTAACACTCCAAATATCAACAGAAAAGGCCATCCCATACCCCTTTGCAGCAATGGAAGCAAATGCTGCCCAACGATACCAAATAAAGCCTGTAATGAAACCAACCAAAACCCCCAAGTCAAATGCCCCCAATGCATCAAGCAACCCATATAAAACACCATCTTCTAAGCCCCCTAGCTCAAATCCCTATCAGAAGGAATCACCAAGCCTCCTTGCCCGGTGAGATGAGGTCAGCCTGGCCCCCCCTCCCAAGAAGAAACAAACCAGAAACACTACCAGGAATCAATCCCTTAACCAACAAACAGGATGCACAACCAAAAATGCAATCCCCAAATATATGCTTATTCATTCTAAACTGTAATGCAGTTCAGGCCATGATCATACATCAACTACAGAAAACAAAAATTATTGCAGAATTGGCAAAAATCTACATCCCAGATGATATGCTCATTCAAGCAAAAAAAGATCTTGCTTTACTTTTAACAAAGCTGAACATTGATACACAGTCATATGAAGAATTAATCAACAACACAACATTTATCAATACTCCAATGGAATGTAAGATCACTCACAGAAAATAAGCTAAATGAACTAATATCATTTATGAATAATAATTCCATTAATATTGCTTGCCTCCAGGAAACTCATTTAACCCAAAATCAACAAATTAAGTCTCTGGGATATACTATCCTGAGAAAGGATAGATCATAGATAGAAAAGGAGGTGGGGTAGCTTTATTAGTTAATAATAATATAAAATTTTGTGGCATCAATTTTCCAGATTTTGCAAATGATGTTGATGTAATTGGTATCAGTGTTTGGCTGAATAATTTAAAAACCTACATAATAAGCTTTTATAACCCTAATGGCCAAACTACAGATGCCAAGGATTTCTTTAATTATATACATAATTCTAATATGTTAAAAAATATCATTATTTGTGGTGATTTCAATGCCCTCAGCCTTTTGTGGGGGGAATAAACCAGCAAATAAAGCTGGTAAATTCATTGAGCATATGACTTCAAATAATAATGAATTAGCTGTTGCTACCCCTCCAAACCTGAATACATATTTCAACCCCAAAAGTGGCAGATTCTCCACAATTGACCTACAAATTGTGTCATTAAATTTTTTGAACAAAATTTACATAAATAAAATTGATAGTCTATGTACTGACCACTTTGCTATAGTTTGCTCCCTAAATGAACCTGCTGAAACTTTATCTCATACCTCCAAGTATATCAACACTAAAGCAAATTGGTCTATGTTCCAAAATAAGCTAAATGATGAAATTACAAGTTTCACCCAAAGTTCATGCATTTCTAACACAACAGTTGACACACATGCTGAAGCCTTGACATCTTTACTAATAAATACAGCTAATCATGTTATCCCCAGGACAACACCTAAGAAAACATTCCCTAAACAAATTCCTAAAGCATGGAGGACAAATGAGTGCCTAAATAAATGGAGGATAAAAAAGGCAGCTAGGACAGAATTCATAAAAAAACCATCACCTACTACATATTTAAAAAAATTACAAGCAGAATCTAATCTAAAAAGGACTATAATAGATGCTAAATATAAATACTGGAATAATTTTGCAAATAATCTCTCCAGAGAAACGCATGAGCCAATTATACATAAAGTCATAAGCCACATCTGTGGGAAAAAGACTTCCCCCAACCCACTCCTGTATGAGCTTATACATAATGATACCCATTATGACAATGATAATGGAAAAGCTAACCTATTTGCAACTCTTTTTGTTAATAAGATAACATCAAATAATCAAAGCAAACTGTCCACAATTCCTATGAACCCAAGTTCCTACCAACCACGCCCAGGATCCGAGTACATAACTAATCCATTTTCAATCCAGGAATTGAATAATGCAATACATCATATTAGAACCAAAACTAGCGGCAGCTATGACAATATACACCCTACATGGATAAAGAATCTCACACCTTCATACAAACAAGAATTGCTAAATTGTTATAATCACGCTTGGGCATCTTCTAGGTTCCCCAATATATGGAAATGTTCGTCCCTCCTACCAATCCTAAAGAAAAATAAACCAAAAGATAACCCTGAGTCTTATAGGCCCATAATGATTACACCTGTGATGGGGAAAATAATGGAGAAAATGATTTATCACAGACTCCTCTGGTTTGTTGAGAAAAATAACATGATCCCACACACTCAAACTGGATTCAGGAAATACCACTCCTCAACAGATGCTTTCATTTTGCTAACAAATGCAATAAATGAATCTTTCTCAAAAAATAATGTCCTAGTTGCAGCTTTCCTAGATTTTGAAGGGGCATATGACAATGTGAACCACCAAATCCTTTTAAACAAACTTGCAAACCTTGAAGTACCCCCTAAGCTAGTATCTTTTATTAAATCCTTCATAGAAGTGCGAAGTTTCATCGTTTGTGTTGGTTCAGCCTCTTCACCCCAAAAGACAATAACCAAAGGCCTACCTCAGGGAGCAGTCCTCAGTTGCCTCCTATTTGCCCTATATCTCTGGGACATGAACCTACCCCACACGAATCTACAATATGCTGATGATCTAGTGCTGTGGTCATCTGGCAACACCTTCCAGATAGCACAGTCAAATCTGCAAAAGTCACTTTTCCAGTTTGAAAAATTCTCTCAACATTCAGATTTACCCATTGCACCCACCAAGTCAAAAATAATCCAATTTCACCGGAAGCGAAACCATGTTAATGCAAAACTAACTCTAAATAAAACAACTATTCCAGAAGATAATAATATTAATTACCTAGGTCTCATGCTTGACCAAAAACTTAATTTCCACCTCCACATTTCAAACACAATAAATAAATGCTATAGAAAAGCAAATATACTAAAAAGACTTCTTTCCACACCCTGGGGTTGTAAGGAGAAAACCTTGTTTTATAAATCACATATAAGACCCCATATTGACTATGGGCTCATCGTCTATGGTGCATGTGCAAAGACCCAGATGCAAAAAATTGAAACAACACAAAATGATATAATACGTCTCATTAACAACAATATTAACAACAATAAGGGAGAGACGTAGCTTTCTCTTGACAAAACATCTTACAAAAATTGAATCAAATAGCTCACACACACTACATAATTGGTGAAGAAATCCAGCCATGTATAGAGGCATTGCAGATGAGTATGCCAATATTCAGAAGAAGTTCCCCATACCAGCAAAGTCTATTGCACCCACTTTCCCCCGATCCCCCCATGGAATTGGTCAAGTTCCATAATAAATAATGAGTTCTCAAAGTGGAATAAAGATTTAACCCCCATTGCTTTTGTCCAGAAAAAATTTGCAGAACTTAATACAATTACCTATAAAAATCACTTCCAAATATTTGTTGATGGGTCAAAAATGAATGAGAAGGTTGCAAGTGGTGTTTTCCTTCCTCATCTGAAAATTGCAATGGGTGAGAGATTATATAATAATTTATCTATAATGTCTGCTGAGTTAAATGCCATAATCATGGCATTAGAACACCTTAAGGAAAACCAACCTTTGATTGCAAATTCAAATAATATTATCATATATTCCGACTCTCTATCAAGCCTTGAGTTGCTGGCTTCAGCTCCTCAATATAAGTTGGACATTGACACTTATCATTGTCTCAGTATTATTGATAATCTTGCTTCAAGTGGCATAAAAACTTATTTTCAGTACATTCCTAGCCACTCTGGCATAAGTGGTAATCATCAGGTTGATGAAATAGCAAAAAATGATATAAATATTGACCAGCCAAGTGGGAGACCAATCCCGATTAGAGATATTTACCGATGGAGGCTATCAGATATTAATTTTAATAAGATTAAACCTATCCTTTCCCCCTTTCCCAATAAGTATCTTTCTAAAATTTATCATAGAATTTGTTCTGGAACAAATGGACTAAATTTCCTTGCATTCTCATATAAGTTTTCTAATTCAAGTGGTTCAATTCCCCTGTCCCCTCTTTGCAGGCATTGTAATATGAATAATGAAACAATTGACCATTGCCTATTTGAATGTAATATGCTGACGTCTGCACAACATACCTTGCTTTGTAAACTGTTAAAATGCTTCAAACACCACAAAATCTCATTATCAGCCAAGAGCCTAGCCAACTATACCTGCACACACAGCACAGAAATCGATATCTATCATCTTATATTTGAACTCCTTGAGTCAAAAGATCTACTGAAAGATATCTGAGAATATCTAATAAATAAGAGACAACCAAGACAGTAGCTCTGTAACCCTCAGAGTGAAGCAAAAAGAAGAGGGCTAAATAGTATAAACTGAATAGCCCGCCTGCTGTGAATTAGAAGAAGAAGAAGAAGGTGTCAAGCAAACTAATTTTATGTTTTCTTTTTGAGATTAGGAATCCAGAAAAAGTCAAATAGATTCTATTGTTATCGCATTTGCATTAGGCTTTGAGGAAAAACTTCAAATGAAATATTTTCAAATGTATTTTTCCCATGGAAAAAGTGAATTTCTGACAAGCCTGTAGCCAGTCGTGTCGTTTCGGAGGGGGGGGGGGACAGTTGCTCCCCTCCAACAATTCGGAAAAAATATTGACTCTCCGGATGGAGCAAATGAATGTAAATTTAGTAATTTGAGTAAATTTGAATTTGCAATAGAAGCAATTATATTTGTAAAGAGCGTAAAAAAGGCATTGAGTGGTATGTTTGCTTTATTTGTAAGTCAATTATATGAACTGCAAAAAAATTACCTAGTTTTGGCCTAAATTCAGTTTTAAGCACTTAACAGAAAAGGTATTGAACAGAAAAAGAAAAAAATAATAATAATTTATTTATTACCCATTATAAAAAAGAAGCGGAGCACATCAAGAACAAAAAAAAAAAAAAACAACAAAAAAGCGAACTCGCACACCTAACAATTACTTACATAAAACGACGTAAATTATGGTGGGCAGTAAGACCTGCAGATAACGACAGCTTTCTCGCAAGCACAGTCACTTTTTCCCGTAAATCAGGGAGGCCGAATCGCGATATTAGAAGCCGGTTCCAGAACCACGGAGGGAGGCACAAAAGGTACCGAAAAAATTTAAAATAATAAGTCCGGATAGATTTCAGATCTTTAGGCTTCAGAATTGGAAGAAAACCAATTCTTCCAATTTTCCTGCTAAAGAAAGCAGGAAAAAGTCAAATAAAAGATGCTTCTTCTCTAGCAGGGAAAAGTCAAATAGAAGATGCTTCTCATTGCTTAGTTGTATATGGCCTTACGAAAGATTTTCTGACGTCTTTTTTTCTGAGGTCCTTAAAAATGTGGCATTTTTTTGGTTTTAGTCTGATAGGGAATTGGTCACGCTGCTTGACAAATCTGAAATTATTGAGTATCTTACTTTTGGAAGGAGATCAGATCTAGTACAAGACATTTTTTTTATTCACAAAAAAAGTAGGTGTGAAGCTGTGATTTAACTCTTTTATGTTTCTGTATGATATATAAGAGTTGAGCAATGCTATTTTTCTTTTTTTTAACAGATCCTGGCTATTTACTGTATGATAAGCCAGAACTCTAGCAGTGACTATTTTATTTAATTTGTTAAAAAATATTGTTTAAAGGAAAGCAAAGAGCAATATTGAAACCTTAAAACACGCAGAAATAAAGAGACTCGAAATGTCAAACATAAACTGAACAAAATTATTGTGAATGAATAAAACAAACCCCAATGAACAGATATTAAAACGAATAATAAAATGAAGCATAAAAATAATATTTCTTATAACAGATGAATAATTGAAACTTTAAACGAAGCAAAACTCTAAGTGAAGAGTCATATTAGAGTAAAACGAGCAGAAAAGATCTCAGATAAGGGCCAGGCTACTCCCCCCTCAAACCATCTAAAAACTTGAGTGTTATTGGCGCTCTAGTTCAGTCAAGATGAGACACGCCTATTTTTCTGTGCCAATTAAGTTAGTCCGCAGCTTGATCTAAGTTCGTTACGCTAAGTCAGGACTTGAATCGGTTTTGCACCTTGCTGCCGAAATTCTTGAACTTGATGATGATTTTTTACATCTGATCAGGACTTACTCGTTTTTACACCAGATTTTGGACCTTTCGTTTTTGCACTAAACCAGGACTTACCTAAGCAGGACCTTGTTTGTTTTTGTAATCAGTTGGAATTTGGATCGTTTTACTCCTAAGTTGAACTTTGGGCGTTCTGCTCTGGGTTACAGAAACTCCTTGATTCACACTCAGCCGGAATTACCTCGATATTGCAACGAGTCAGTCCACAAATTGGAGGCACAGACAATTGTATCTTTTTCACATTTATTTTATTATTTTTTTCGATTGCAGAAATCTATGTGTCTGATTTTAATCCCGTTTATTCCCTACATTACATGAAACTTTGCTATTGTCTTCTTTTTATTGCTTTCTCTGTAATAACGCCTCTTTGACTTTCTTTTTTCTGCATTTTATATAATACAAACAACTTTAATATTTTAATCTGCTGGATTCTCTGTAGGCTATTAAAACAAAGTATAATTTGTTTTTCGCTTCTTCTTACTTTAAGAGTAATTGACAGCACATTTGTCTTCTCCATATACAAGCTGACTGGTTGGCACGCTAGACTGGAAATCCTTTTTCCTTTGGAAAAAGGAAATCCTTTGGAAATCCTTGGAAATCCTTTTGGAAAAGCACAGGGTTTCTTGTCCTGGTGTCCCTTGTTATTTGGTTTGGAACGGGGGTCAGTGGATTGACTCTGTATGCTCATCCAGAGTCGACCCAGCTCTAAAGTGGTACCTGGAGAAACTCGGGGAAGGTAAACTTGAAGGGTGTGCGAAAGCACAGAATGGTTGGGAAAGCAAATCAGCACCGCCGGCAGGGACTGTTAAAGTCAATGCCGTATCATTTACCTTTTTTACCATATGAAAATGGAAAACAGTTAATATAATCAGCCGTGGGACCTCTAAATGTATGAAAATACTGCTTTTTTTTAGCTTTCGGTATAGATTGCTTTTAAAGTAAGTGGGAATTCTATATTTAGCATGCCAAATGTGATCAAAGTTAAAAGAAAACTTAATTGGATACAAAAAATTGCAGCGTATGCAGCAGAATTTCACCATTATAGTGCCATTTCATATGCGGAAACTTCTATTTATGTTTAAAGCTGGGAACATTTCATTCCAGGTTGAATCTTGACGAAGTTACTGGATATTTTAAGGATGCTTTTCTCACGACAACCAAAATTGCTGAAAAAGTTGATGATAGACTGGAGGCTATTCCACAGGATCTCTATGGCTCTGTTGTTCGCTCAACAAAAGAAGAATTAACTGCATATGACAAAATAGGTATTCCTGGATTCCCATTAGTCTACCAAATTAGTCAGTGAACAGTTTTACAAGAAAAGTTCATTTAATAAATCCGTTACTATTAACAATTCATTAAAGGATTGAGCCGCGATCAAAAAGCTGCAGATGCTTATTCCAATCCCCACTCTGTTCCAAAGGTACACTCCTTCCTCGCTTCAATAGTGTTCACTTCCTTTCATTTTTTTACAACCACTTCCCTTTGGTTTTTAGGACACACTGCTTTTTATTTGGACATTATTAATTATGTCTGATTAGTAAGAATGACATTTCAAAGCTAGTCTTTAGTCGCTTCAATGGAGCCCTCACTTCCATTAAAGATTTTCTTATTTTCTTATAATTGTAATATTACTATACCAGTCATTTCATTTTATCCTCAACCTCCCCCCACTAGGACCAATGTTAACGTGAAGAACAAAATAAGAAATTATTATTTAAAAATTAATATTGTTTAAACATCTTGCCCTCCCCCGCCCTCCGTTAGGACCGTTGTTAACGTGAAGAAAAAGGAAGAAGAAAAGCTATCCGACAAATATATTATGCTGTGGTGTAACTGTTTTCTTTGGAAATGCTTGTGTACAATTAATTATAATTTAAATTTAAATTAAAATTTAAATTTAAATTTAAAATTTGTGCATTTACTAGATTAAAATTTGTTATCATCAAAGATGTCTGTGTCTGATGCTACTTTCAAATTTGAATTAAAAAATGACACGAAGTCCCTGCAAAACATTATGAAGAAATAATTTAATCTTTTTCTCTAATGCCTAATCTTAGTTTGCTGCTTTGTATTTTACCTCGGGTGTGATATCTAGTGGTTGCACCAGCTGGCAGTTCATTTTTTTTCAAGCTTCAATTATTAGATTTCAGTACTTGAGGAAACACATACGCAAAAATTAATTTGAAATTAAAATGAAATCGATGAAATGAGATTAATTAATTGTCCTTTCTAGGAATGTATTCTGATCCTTTCCTCTAAAATGAGGTCTCTAATGCACAGAGGGAGTCCTTATAATTGAGGAAAAAATTATTATTTTAGAAAACATATTTTATATTTTTTAATATCTTAGAGAAGGCTCTGTCTTCGTTTCTCGTGTCCCAGGATAATCGTACCTGGTTATGATATCAGATCTATGTTTATTTTAACATTTGGTGTCTCTGTGAATGCGTATACTAGGCTATAAGTTAATTTTAGTGCGTTATTCTTTTTACTCCTCCCCTTCCTCCTAACAAACTCGTGTACTACTCACTTTTTTATGGATTGATATTAAAGTTGTCATGTTGTGAGATTAAAGTTTTCATTTGTTTTTAGATTCAAGTTTCCAAGAATTTTGTCTATCATTTCCTTATTTCCTTTATTGTTCCTTTATTCTAGGTCTAGAAGCCGTAAGTAAAGGAGAAGTCGGTGTTCTCCTTCTCGCTGGAGGTCAAGGTACTCGTCTAGGGGTGAACTACCCTAAAGGAATGTATGACGTTGGCCTAGCCTCTGGGAAATCACTTTATCAACTGCAAGCTGAAAGAATTCTCAAGCTGGAGAAGATGGCGTTTGAGTATACAGGTCGTACGGGAACTATTCCTTGGTATATCATGACTAGCGAAGCTACAAGAGCCTCTACTTATGAGTACTTTCGGAAGAATAAATTTTTTGGACTTGATGAAAAGAATCTAGTATTATTTGAGCAAGGAATGCTGCCATGTTTCACCTTCGAAGGAAAGATTATTCTTGAAGGAAAAGGAAAGATATCCAAAGCCCCAGGTTAGTTTGACTGAAGCTAGCTCTCTAAAGTTGAAAGACTTTCGTTTTGCTTTGGAGGCAACTGAGAGGATCTGAAATGAATGCGATGCGTCCTCGTGTATCTCGTTTCAGATATTTTGTCAGCCTTAAAGTAGCTGAAATTCAGTGAAATTTAAATTTTTTTAAATTTTAGTGACATAAGGAACAAATCAGTCTGTCCCTTATTATTCCGCTTTTATTCAATAATTATATTCAGTTTCCCATACCGCTTCTTCCAAAACACAAAAATTTCTGTAATATTTGAACGTTTCTCTGAAGACACTTTTTTGATTCTTTTTTCTTCTAAAGACACTTTTCTGAATGTATCTTTCTCCACACTTGTTTAGAAGTATTTTTGAAATTAATTTTTCTGTAAAGATTCTTCAAAAGACACTTTTTGAGACATTTTTGAACGGTAGGGTTCGATATATGGAGGTCCTCCTTGTTTCCTCTTTAGAAAGTCCTCCTTGTGTACTTCTTCAAAGTATTTCTTCAGTCTACTAAACAGCTGATTAACCTACCTACTACTGCTACTACTTAGGTCTTGACCATCCTCGTTGAACATTTTGGGGTAACTCGTCCTGCTATCTCATGCGTAAAGGCTCTGTACATTATTTCAGAATGTACAGAGCCTGATATTCTATCTGGTGCAATACGTGACAACTAGGCTTTAATTGAGTCAAAATCAAAGATCTGTATCCATCGCTGATTAATCTGTCTTCATAATAATAAATCAGTCTTCCGTTTTGCTGAGATATGAAAAATAAATTTGAAAAAAAGCAAAATAAATTTGGTCTCCTTTTGTTCAATACTTATTCCTGAACTTAGATCCGAGTATACAGAGTGTCTAACCTAGTCGAACACCTCTTAATTCCTGTACAAAAAATTTGACTTTATGCATCTAAGTTAAGAATATTTAACTGTTTATTTCTCTCTCTCTTTTTTAAGGAAATACGGACAAAACTCAAATACATTTTCATTACAGAGGAAATCCTTAAGGTTTTCAACCCTATTTTTCCAAAATATCTCTAAAAAAGTGTGTTGAAAAATAGTCCCTAAAAGATCAGACTGTTCTACTGCCCATGGGGGGGTGGGGTAACACTTCCACGTCTTGAGGCTTTGCACATCAAATGCACAAAACTGAAATATCCACCCCCCCCCCCCCCCCTGAAGATAACTTCGTGTAGATGCTTTCTAAATATGTTTCCTAAAAAGTTTCTATCGATAAATTTTTTTCTAAAAAGTGAATTTTGAACAACATTAAAAAGGGTACAGTGTAAAATATTAAGAAAAATATTCTTGAAAATTATTTCCAAAAAGTGTATTTGGCAAAAAAATTCCCCAGCATTTCCTGTATATTTGGTTCTGTTTTGGAAGTAATGGGGAGAGAAACCTTAACAAAAATTAGAAGGTTTTTGGTACAAGTTGAATAAAAAGGGAGCAAGCTATTTTTTCCTGTTTTATTTATTATTAAGGTTTAATTGGAGGATTAATTCAATGATTTGAAGATAAATTAATCAAATATATTAAAGGCTTGCAAAGTATTTAAAATGAGGTGTCCATGGAAGAATTTTGTTGCCTTGTTTCAGACCCTGCCAGTTCCTACTTTTCTGGGGACAGAATTCTAATTTGTTTTACACTCCTTGTATTTTTAAAGCCCTGACAAAAAAAAGAACAAGTTTGCGAAAATTTGTAGATTTGTTGAAGAACTCAAAATCCCCTTTTGAGGGGATTTGAATATTCCGTTAACCTCACGACTTGAAGTATCAGCAATGAAAAATTATCTAAATTTCTGAGAAATATCTAGAAATAATGGGATTGCTTAGAATTATTTATAATTGAGATTATGGGAATTATTTGAATTATATTGGAAATAATAGATATATTTGGAAATAATTTCTAATGGCTCCTATTATGAAATGTTTTTGACTAATGAGGTTCGAAACCGAGATAGGCTCATCTTCAATGGAAGCAATATTTGCAGCTATTGTATATTTGATGTTTTGCCTAAAACAAGAAAGAAAAAAGGAATTTTTAAGATTTCTCTCCAAGACAATAAAATTTTCTTGAAATGTTTATAAGGAATTTCATTTATGTATTTAAAAAAAAAATGAGAAAAAGACCTCTATGCAGCTATTTAGCTTTTAGTAATAGCGGGTACCGAATTGAAAAAAAAAGAACGAAAAAACTTCAGTGAAAAATCAGCAGAAAATAAGCTAAAAACTTTTGGGATTAAACAGCTTCGGAAAGTATAGCTTTCCTTTCAAGGTGTAGTTGTCTTTGGCAATCAACAAATTGTTAATATTGGAGTTTTGATGGTTGAAAAGCGTTGTCAAATTTAACTAATTAATTTTTTGCTTATTATTTTCACGGTTCAATATGTATCTTCATACATATGGGGGGAGGGGTATAAAAAAACTTTAAAGGACGCATCAAAATTTGTTTATGATAATTTTTGTAACGTTTTTACGATTCAGACAAAAATTTCGAGGTGGGGGTTGGGTCAAACCTAACCACTTCCCCCGGGGACGGAGTTGCGCGTGAGGAACAATGCTAATGCTATTTTCGTCAGTGTTGGCAACACTGACGAAAATATGGCACTGCCTTAAAAACTACAAAAAGAAAAATAACAAAAAGAAAAATCTTAGAAAATTACGGTTTTCGTGCTTGAATAGACCTGAGATTGTCCATTTTTATGGCTGGAAAGTGTTGTAAAATTTAACTAATGAATTTTTTGCTAATTTTTTTTTTCACGGTTCAGCCTGGCAACACGGCTGAAAAATATAGACTGCCTTAAAAACTTCGTGATTTTGAAACATCAAAATTAAAAATCAGGAATCGCGGTTTTCATGTATGAATGGACTTGAAATGGTCTATTTTTAAGACTGGAAAACGTCAAATTCAACTAATTATTTTTGCTCAATTATTTTCATGGTTCAACTTAGCAACGCGGCTGAAAATATGGCGCTGCCTTAAAAACTTCATGATTTTGAAACAATAAAAAGAAAAATATTAGAAGATCGTGGATTCCAAGTATGAATAGACCTGAGATGGTCTGTTTTTATGGCTGGAAAGCATTGCCCTGAGACCTGAGATGGATCCAAGGGCAAAAATATTTTAATTTTGATTTAATTTTGTAGAATGTTTTACTTTTAATTTTGGTAGTCTAAGCATTGCTATGAATGGTGGGCTAAAGAGATCTAGAACAAGAACGAAATAAATGAGCAAAAATTGAGCTGAATGTAAAACTTATAGACGGTATGTTATGCTATGGAAAGTTATGCAGAAACGGGGATTTTTTTTTGGTTTACTGTCTAACTGTACGCATTTTCAATATCAAGAACTTTCTCTGGCTATTCTTGTGGATTCAAACATAATGTCAATTGCATTGCTTTTCAATTGCTTTTATGTATCTTTGGGAACCAGCTATGTGCTTATTTCGATGATTGGCACCACAGTTCATATAATTATCCAGTAAGCTTATCGCAGATCATTTCTGGTCTTCGTTCTCGGTGCGAACAAAAAGCTCCTCCCACTTCTTTCTGCATTAGCGGGTTAGTCTGTTTCCGATTGTTTCCAACAAAGTCCATTATTCGTAATAGCGGGTTTCCACTTGTTTCCGATTAGATCACAGTCTGACTTGTCTACCAGTGAAAAGATCTGATGCCGCCTATGTTTCTATCTGCAAAAACGTTCTCTGGAGCACTCGCACCTTGGTCCGGGTTTTTATAATGGGTGAGATAGGGAAAGATCATACTGGATAATTATATAAACTGTGATTGGCACGTACAAAAGAATTAATTATGGGCAAAGAGGGGAGAAGCTGATATTCGTAAAAAAATTGCTAAAGTGGGGATTATATGACTCACACTTAGGGGAGGGGTAGGCTCCCCTTTTGCATACTGGCCCTCGAGATCATGTAGAGGTTTGTGCAACAAGTTTTCAATGAATATGTGAGAGATGTATATCTAAAAGATCAGCATTATCCATACATGACAGATGTATACACATAGACCTATTGCTTCAGATACAGACGTATATACAAATAGACATGTAGCTGGAAACGTGTGATATACTTTTTTAATTGTGTCAATTTATCTCCAGATGGCAATGGTGGTTTATACCGTGCCCTACGTCGATGGAAAATCTTATCAGATTTCGAGGATAGAGGTGTCAAATACCTTCATGTTTACTGCGTTGACAATATTCTAGTCAAAGTTGGTGATCCCACATTTATTGGATATTGTATTACAAGGAACTCTGACTGCGCTGCAAAGGTTTCTTATTTTCCCTTTTATTTAGACTATAATCATAATAGGCTGAGCATTAAAGGCTGATATTA
>JAQQPU010006119.1:0-17015 GCA_029168905.1 Artemia sp. Kazakhstan ARC1039 | reverse complement strand
TATAGTCATAATAAGCTGAGCATTAAAGGTTGATATTACAAGGAACTAGGACTGTGCTGTAAAGGTTTCTTATTTTCCCTTTTATTTAGACTATAGTCATAACAGGCTGAGTATTAAAGGCTCATAAAGGCATTTTGTGTTTCTACTTTTTGAGAAACTATTGGTAGAAAAAGTTAATTTTCGGCACATAGTTGAAGTTTTTGCTCCGTGATCCTTAGAAATTTCCTACAGACGTTTTTCGTAGAGCTACTAGCGCCTCATTAACGTGTACTATGGTATTGTGTCATATGTACTTTATCTATGTACTTACATGGACTGAAATTATTGACATGTAAACAAAATCTCGGGAATTTAGAAGAGTAATCTAAGGTTGTTTCTTAAATTTTTTACATTATCAGCTGGAACTGTTTATAGTTTGAAAGGATACGCATTTTTGCTGCTTTGATATTATCATATTATTCTGTGAGTGCAGTTACTTTTCAAATGGCGCTGCTCTGAGGGAGAAACTTTCTGCCATAAAATAACTGATATTTTTGATTTGCCAAATGTTAAAGAAATGTATACAGTTCAAAAATGTGACTTTTTTTGGGAGGGGGGGGGGCCCGATTTTAGGTTGCCTGACGAAAAGAACTCCGGGGGATACGAATATTTGGCTCGCTTCTGTTTAGAAACAAAATTAAAAATCTTCTTTTACTTATTTTCATAATTTGGCCTAAATTATCTAATTCGACCTAAGCTATCTTGTTTGTGCTTTGATAAGAATATATTGTTAGTATTCTTATTAGATAAGTGCCTTTTATAAATATGCCTATCTAAAATAAAGTTTTACCTTATTGTTAGGGGATGCTGCTTGGAGGGGCAGAAGGAGGTTGACCCCTTCTATATTTTAAAAATACCTTTTCTTTAGTATTTTCACAGAAAACGTAGAAAATGTAACAGAATCTCTCCCCCCCACACTTTTAAATTTTAAAAGATACTTTTTCACGTATTTGAGTTAAAGTTTTTAGAAAAACAATCTCCCAGCCCCCCTCCCCGTTACATTTTTGTAAATTGGCGCCCATTACTATTTTTTGTTTATTAGGAAGAATTTAGAGAATTTCACTATCCTTTAGGAATACCAGCCAGTATTCACTGAGTGCCGTCGCTTTTTTTATTTCACTTGACAAAATTCCCATTGTAATTCGTTTCTCCCTCTTTTGCCCTCTCTCTCTCTTTCCATTTCTCGCTTTCCCTTTCTTTCTCTTTCCCTTTCTCTCTCTTTACCTCTCTCTCTCTTTCCATTCCCTCTCTTTTTCTTCTCTCTCTTCCCTCCTCTCTTTCTCTCTCTCTCTCTCTCAGAAACACACCCTCTATCTCAATCGAAAAACAGGAAAATACATTTCAGTTGGTGGGACCTCGGTATAAATCGTTTTGTAGACGTGAGAAATATAAAAACCGTTTGATTTTCTGTAGCCCAAAATATCAGTATTCTGAAAGTAATTATCTTTTTTTTTGCCAACTGCTGAATTTAGTAGATATTATTCCAGACAAAGTTTAAACTTCTATAACTTTAAAATCTGCTTAATTGTCACTTTTGTCCCCCCAGAAGTGTCTACAAGAACCAACTTTAAAGCTCTAAGTTTCCCAGAAAGGATAATTGAGCTTTGAAAGCTTTTGGCTAGCAAGTCTATATTATTAAAGCTTTTTACAAGGCAAGTTTTCTCAGCAATGATTTTACCTTAGTTAGATCAGAGAGACAAAGATAGATTACTGATTTATGATTCCAGAAAGTGTGCTAAAAAGTGGGTCTCCGTCTTAAAAAATGGGTGGATACTCAGGGGATTGTGTTAAATTTAGAGATTTCGTGTGGGAACCCTGTTAAGTGTCACATATATAGAATTACGAGAAAAAAGAAGTAGTGTTATGTACAAAATGTAATTATTTCCGTATCAAATAATCTAAGAATTCAGGAAGTTCTTTCAAAAGTTTTAAGTATTTTTATTTTGGACTTTTTTCAAAATTAGTATTTTACATAGAATTTGATACAAAATACAAAATTTGTTTATATCCAGTTTTGTTGCGGTTTTACGAGTCAGAAAAACATTTCGGGGGGGGGGGGGGTTCAAACCGGGTACCCCAAACCGGGAAGCTTTACCAACTAACAAGAGGGTTAAGCAGTAATGAAATAAAAATTGTTATCATTAAACCCTTGTGCGTTCAAATGCCCTCTCCTTGTCTTTAAAGAATATGGGGTCTTCCCCCCCCAACTTTGAAACTTCAAATGGTAGTTTCTCTAAAATATTTATCGCTTGGGGCCTTTAAGAGGGAAAAAAGGTTTCTTGGGGGAGTTGTGCCTGAAAAATACCCCTATCAATAAATCCAAGAATTCAAAACTTAAAGTTAGTTATCATGCATTAGTTTCATTTATATTTAATTAGGTTTTGTTGACCTTGAAATAAAAGTTAGATTTAACACTCATGAAGTACAAGTTATTATCAGTACAGAGTTGTTTGCGCTCAAAGACCGCGTAATTCTTTAAGTTGGTAGTTCTTTAAGTTTGAACCATACCCGAAATTTTTATCCGACGCGTAAAAACGTAACAAAAATGCATATGAACAAATTCTTTAATGCGTTTTTTGTACTCCCCCCCTCCGGAGGCACAATCGCATGTTTCACAGGGGACAACTACCATAATGCATGCTTTTTAAGATATTGGCGTGATACATTTCAGTTTGATCATTACTCTTGATTTGAACTTGATCATTAGCCTTGATTTGTACTATTTCAAGGGAGAAATAATTATTTGACTTTTAGCTTTTTATAGTCTGATGATCTGTCAATTTTATCGTCCTGGTACTTTTCCAATCCGTCATCAGATCATAAACATTCTCGGCTGGCTTGTCGAGCGAGCTTGGTTTTGTATTATTTGTTTTCATGATGCCTCGACAAAGGCCTTGCCTACCTCTTGTCCTTTTGCTGAAACATTTTCCTCATGGAGATGTTCGTTTTTTCATCTACAAGTTTCGTTTTTCGTCTATTCTGCAAACCTCGGTTAGTGTTTGAACTTATTTATTTAAATCTTTGAAAATGAAGATTGGACCCGAATTTAGCTTGAAAAGAAATTGCCACCTCCTTGAAACACATAGAGGCCTGGGTGTGATTTTCACTTTGCTGAAAAACGAGGTGAATTTTTTAATGTTTTTTTTTTAAACCATAATATAAATAAAAAATAATCACCTCCTTAAAACCCCTAAATACTAGGGTGTAATTTTCACTTTGCTGAAAAACGAGGTGAATTTCTTAATGTTTTTTTTTAACCATAATATAAATAAAAAAATAATCACCTTAAAACCCCTAAAGGCTAGGGTGTAATTTTCACTTTGCTGAAAAACCAGGTGAATTTCTTAATGTTTTTTTTTTACCATAATAAATAAAAATAATAATCACCTTAAAATCCCTAAAGGCTAGAGTATAATTTTCACTTTGCTGAAAAAAGAGGTAAATTTTTTTCTATCACAACATAAATTAAACAATAAACAAAAATGGAAATTCTTTTTACCACCAAGATATAAACTTTCAAAAATATGCCTTTCTAGAAAAATCATTTTTGTTGTATTGCCAGCATTATAGCTTTTGAATTTTATAATCTGATGATCTGTTACATTTTCTTACTGAGAAGTGCTGGCGAGAACCGACTTCAAAGCTGTAAGTTTCTTTAGAAAAAACAAATTAAGCTTAGAAAGCTTTTTGCTTTCTTTTTTTTATGTGTGGTTGGATTTACTGCATATTGTAAAGCACGTTTCACTTAAGACCAGTTGGAAATATATGCTCTCCTTGTCTGCAAAGGGATAACTTAAAGGGTATTGGAACTATAGCTGAAAAATCGTCAATTTTATTAAGAAGGAATAAGTTGATAAATGGCAATTATTTATAGATAATATAACTTTATTCATATCTGCTGTTTTTTGTATAATTTTTTTTTGCGATGAATTCAATCACCTGGTGATATGTCGCTAGTCATAATAATAGGATGATTATCATCTCTAGAGGGTTGGAAACCCGAAGATTCAAGATTAATTTAATAAAAACAGCATTCGTAATTTCGGCCTAGGCCGCAACTATTTTTTACATCAGGTCAATAAAGTACTAACGATTAAATACACTAACAATAAAGAGAACGAAAGAGGTCATGAAATGATTGGTGTGGTATCTCAAACTGTTCGATTTTATCCTTGCTTCGGGTAGGCAAACGCTTTGTACAAGGAGGTGGCAGCAACAAACGGTGCTTCTGACTCGCGAGTAGTGAGTGTTCAAACTTAACGATAAGTTCGTATCGGCGCTCGCGGAAAGAGAGAGAATTTTTAGCAACTCAAGAGTGGACTCGTAAGACGCATACTATACACCGAATATGATTTTTGCAGCACTTTTCTGAACAGTTTCGATGTCACTACTGAGATATTCTGTACTGTGCCCTCGAGGGCCCCAGACCGGACATGGGTAATCGAGTAATGGCTGCACATAACACAAAAATGCTTGTCTGAATTGTATTGTAGAAAACCCAGGTGGCAAAAAATAATCAACGATTTTAAAGCATAATTTCCTTTCTTTACTGGGTTTGCAGCATTTGAGCTAAAGGAGCAGTTGAGATAACTGGGTATGGTCCGGGACAGGAAAGATCACGTTTCAGAGGGTTGAACCTCGTCACTTTTGTTTTATTCTCGTTGATTTGCATCCGTGTGTCACACTGGCTGACGAAAGTCGATTTGAGGTCACTACTGAACCGTGGAACGACTTGGAACACCTACAATTGTCCAAAATATTCAGAAACACTATTAGTTCTTGCTGCTATAAATGGGTGAAGACCTTATATATACCCTTGGCAAAGGTGGCTTTAACCGCCAAAAGAGGGTTTAGCCGGTATATTGTGACACCAAACATGGTGGAGGTCGAGTTCGGTAGGCAAATTATCCAGAACAGACGTAATCTCTTCTTTTTTCAGCTGCAATCCAGGTTTATTTGTATTTGTGGCAGAGAGTATATTATACTCTTGGTTTTATCCTTGCGTATATGGGAACCTCTGCATTAGTTATGGCATTTGTTAGTTTCAGTAGCTTACTTTCTGCTACAATCTAGGTTTAGATAAAGCACCAAAGATAATGGAAAAGAATTCATATTGTTTGAAATAGTTAAGTGGACAGTTACACTACCAAATATATCTTTTTAATATTAGGAAAAGTTAGGAATTGAATTTTAGTGAGCTCCATATTGCAGTTATGCCGTTTTGATAGTAGCGGACACCAAATTAAAAAAAAAGAAACGTGTGTGAAAAGTCATCCAAAATTCAGCTGAGAACATGTGGAACCAAATAACTTTTCTTTGAAGTTATAATTACCTTTGGGAATTAACAGGTTGTTAAAGTTGGAATTTTTACCGACAAAAAACGTTGTCAAGTTTAACTAACTAGTTTTGCTTATTTGTTTTAACGATTCAACGCGGCAACACTGACAAAAAGGTGGTGCTGTCCTAAAAACATCATAATTTTGAAATAGCCAAAAGAAAAATCCTGCAAAACTTTGGTTTTCAAGTATGAATGGGCCTAAGATTGGTAAAAGAGGGAGGGGGGGGGCTGTTTTGAATTCCAGTGTTATTGGTACTATAGGGTGAAGCAAATCTATGTTTGATTATGCTTGAAACATGGTAGATTTTCATAGAACTATCTATATTAGGGTTTTGCCATAATATGTGTTTTCTTTATTTGTTTAATAACGACAGTTTTATCTCATGTACGCATGGGACCCTTTAGCCTAAAAATGTTATTTGCTGAATGCCACAGCTTACTTTATTATTTTGTACTGTATTTGAAAAAAATTCACGAGCTATGTCTAACCTACCCATTCTACGCGCATGTTATTTTTGTATTTTCATAAGCTTCGAGTAATCAAATTAACTGGAAAGAATATAGATCCAAGTAAGAAAATTAATAAATAGCTAATATTTCATCAGTACATAACTTCAGGCGGAAAATTTACTTCAGAATTACCAAAGAAAAAACATTCAAGGTTTTTTTTTTACAGCTTCTTGTTTTGAGAACGAAATGCGACCTCAGAAATGTTACTAGTTTACCTTGTCACCGTGTTTACAAAAAAAAAGAAAAATAGACATTAATTTCTTTTAACCTCTGTTTTTGTATCTTTACCAGCTTCACTTAATCAGATTAACTGGATCAATTTATGTTAAGTAGATAATAGCTTTGTCATCAGCAAATATCTCCAGGTTAAAGATTTATGTGGAAACTGTTAAAGAAAACAATTTCAGTATTTTTGCGACTTGTTGAAGTTACTCCGAAACGAACCCCCAGGGGATTATTTATTAGTTACTACAGGCCGTTTTTTACTTTTGTACAATATTTGAAAAAGAAAAGAGAGTAAATTAACTGATTCATTTCACCTACCTCTTTTTCTACTCCTCCACATTTTTGCACAAGCTTTCAGTAATCTGGTTAACCTGATCAAATTAAATTAAGTAGACAGATAAGTCGTTTTTATAAGTAAACAACTTCAGATTGGAATATATTTCGAAATTACTAAAAAAAAGCTTTTTTTACCGCTTCTTAGTGCTACCCCAGATCTGTGACGGTGCTAATCCCAGTAATATATACTATGTTTCTCAGAAGATAGTTGTAAAGACTGTATATCCATTGGAATGGTTATACCCTTAACTATACAACTATAATTGCTGGCATAGTTGATAAATATTTCCGGAGACCACGCTGGCTAAGCTTGACAAGATAAGAAAAACCTTGTAAAGAAGAAAAAACGAAGATATTTACAGCCAGTATAAATGCAATGCAAATATTTTGATGATTTTTACTTTTTTTTTGGCGGCGATTTTACAAATTCTTATTTTAGTGATGGTTTTTACTGTTTGGTTTTTATTCATTTTAGTAGTTGCTTTTTTTGCACTGAGGCTAGTTTTTTGGAGGTCTCAGCCGAAATATTTGCATTGTATTTTGATTTTCACCAGCTGAAAATATCCTCGTTTTTTCTTCTTTTCGAGTTTTTTCTTATCTTATCATAGTCGATGTTTAGATTCAATATTTTTGAGAACTGCTCCAGTCAATAAGTTTAGTCCGTAAGTTTCTGGAGGACATTGGTCGTTAAAGTTCGTTCTTGGGTTGGTGAAATCTTGAGTTTGTGACATCCAAGTGAAGGGACTTGGGTTGTGTAGTTTGGCCAATCTGTACTCTTCTGGAAGTCATAATAAAATTTTTTTCCCTGAAAAGGAAAGAGTGAAAACGTTATACCGGAGTGAGTTGAGTGAGGATTGGGTGTAGTGTAGTGACTTTTGTGTTTTGACCGATCTGTGCTGTGCCGGATTCTAAAAGCCTTTTCTTTGAAAAGCTTGGTCCCCTGAAAGTCTATATAATATTGTTTTTTTTTCAAAAGACATTAATCAAACCAGTTTCTGTGTTGTAATATGTTATCTCTTCCCTTTGCAATAAAAATGCCTCGTAAAACTCAGGGCCTGTTATCCGTTATATTGGACTCTAGTGGGGTTAAAACTCAGATGGTGGCATTGTCTAGCTTTGTTCAATCCCTTTGTTATGTAGCCGCATTTAGATCTTTAGAATCTCTAAAACCTTTAGAACATCTTCTATTCTAGAATGGTGCAGTCTGGCGTGTGAGACAAAGACTAACCTTTTTATATTAAAAGCTCAGAGCTTTTTTCTGTTTTACAATATATGATGTTGTACTTTACATATACGAGGGTTATTCAGAAAGTTGGGAACGTTTTGTAATAAAACAAAAACTAGGTACAGGAAAAATATTTTATTATATACATCTGAAAGTGTGACTAAAATGCTACTTTTCAACATACTCCCCAAACAAATTAAAGGCACTTATCGTAGCGGTGAACAAGTTTCGAAATTCCTTCGTCATAGAAATCCGCCGCCTGTAATCTCAGCCACTCAGTGACGCACGCCCGGAGCTCTTCGTCGTCATCAAAACAGTTTTTGATGTTCGGGAACAAGTGAAAATCACTCGCTGCTAGGTCGGGACTGTAGGGTGGATGTGAGAAAATCTCCCATTTGAATGAGTCAATAAGTTGTGCAGTTCGATTTGCCGTGTGAGGTCGGGCATTGTCATGAAAAAACAAAATTTTTGACGATAACTTTCCTCGGCGCTTGTTTTGCACTGCTCTTCTAAGCTTGCGCAATGTTTGGCAGTATCGATCAGAGTTGATTGTCGCACCACGCTCGAGAAAGTCAATAAGCAGCGCACCTTGCCTATCCCAAAAAACAGTAGCCATAATCTTCCTCACTGACAAGGTTTGCAAAAATTTTTTAGTTTTTTTGGGGGAATGTGTGTGCCCCCACTCCATGGACTGCAATTTTGTCTCACAATTGACCTGCTTCACCCACGTCTCGTCACCCGTTACGATTCGACCCAGTAAAGAATCACCATGTGTGTGGTAGGCGTCAAGAAATGTTAAGGCTGCTCCCATTCGCTGACCTTTATGGAGGTCTGTAAGCATTTTTGGTACCCATCTTGCACAAAATTTATGGTAGCCAAGCTTGTGAGTCACAATTTCAAACAATAAAGTCCGTGAAACTTGTGGGAAGCAAAGCGAAAGCTCCGTTATTGTGAAGCGACGGTTTTCACGAATCTTCCCGTCAACTTTGGCGAGAATATCGTCAGTCACAATGCTTGGGCGTCCACTTTTCTCTTCATCATGCACGATGGTTCATTTTTAAACCGGATACACCATTTTCGTACTGAACTTTCATTCATTACGTCGTTGCCATACACTTCGCACAGTTGTCGATGAATTTCTATCGGTTTTTGCTAACAAAAACCGTATAACGGACCGCACTTCACAACTGGCGGGATTTGAAATTGCAGCGCACATTTTAAATTGAAATATTGGGCAAACGGGCAGCGTGAAGATGTTCTCGTTCTCTCGGCTGGATGCCGACTGAAGCTACGAACACGTGCACACCAAAACATACGTGATCACCGCGCGCCTGGCGGCGTCAGACGGAAACGTTCCCTACTTTTTGAATAGCCGTCGTATATGCACCAACTTACACCAGAGGAGTTGATATCAATATCAACTGATATTAGGATATTCGTAAAAGTATAAAGATAATCAAAAGCCTAGTTAAAATAGTTCATTCCTGGAAATTACAGTTTCAATTTTGTAATCTTATTCTATCTCCCCTTTTTGCAATAAAAATGCTTTATCAAACTTAGGTTCCATGCCATTTGTATCTAATGGGGCTATAACTCAGATGGCATTGTCTAGCTTTGCTCAATCTATTTGTAATTTAGCCCCACCTAGATCTAAAATATGTTTCTTCTTCCTCCGTGTGCCAAAAAGGCTAAATAGCTTATGTCAAAGGGCAACATAGTTATAATAATAGGTAATTCTTTAGTCCCCTTGACAGTGTTTTTCTCTTTGAGAAGGGTTTTTTTCCTGATTAAATTTCCTTTGTCTACGGCTAGTATATTTAAAGGAATATTGAGTGCACTATAGATAAATGGAAGTGACTACTACGGTACGACTAAAGAGACCCCCCCCCCACCTCGAAAAAAGTAACAATCTTGGAAACTGGACGTTAGTTCAGTAAACTTTCGAGAAGAAAAATCCATTGTGAATAAAGTTAATCGACACAGTAAGTTACAGTCTTATATTAGACAGTGGTAACTTAATTGTTCATTTGGATTGTTCTTATCTTGCTTTTCCTTTTGTTTTATAATCGCCTTTCTACTTTGCCTTTAGCCCTTACAATTTTTGTGTTTATTGCAGGGGCTGAGGGTACCTTGTTGTGTATGCAAATGAAATGAAAATCTTCTTATCGTCTTTGAATTCAATTGACCCAAAGCCCATGGTGTACTATCACCATTTAGTATCAAGTACGGATAAAGTATTTTGTGGGTCTTTTTAGGCATTAAAAACCGAAAAATTCTTTTTTTCCACCCTAGCCTTATGTTGAGTCCTGGGCCCTGGTGTTGCCAATCCTTTGGCTTTGTGTGGCGACTAGTGGTGTGACTCTACAAGCTCAGCCTTCGTGAGCCTGGAGGTTTAACGGTTAAAAAAATTCCCACGTAACGTCTGAAATGCAAAAGCCAGGTTAGGCGGGATAACGTCAGGTTCTACTGAGGGAAAAGCGCCAGGCTAGGCGGAAAAACGTCAGGTTCTACTCCGGGAAAAACACCAGGTGAGGCGGAAAAATGCCTGGTTCTACTGCGGGAAAAGGCCAGTGAGGCGGAAAAACGTCAGGTTCTATTGCGGGAAAAACGCCAGGTGAGGCGGAAAAATGCCTGACTCTACTACAAGTACAAGCAATTACGTTGTGATCGACTTATCTAGTTAAAACAGTAAGTTTTTTCAAATGAAAATAAGGAACGACGTGAAACTTAAAAATTTACAAAAAAACATCCTGTTTGCTAGGAGGGGACGTTTTTGGACCGTTCATTTGGCCTATTCTTATTTTAGTTTTCTGTTTACCTTGTATTTTCTCTTTAGCTCTTTGGTTTTCTGGGGTTTTAACTACCGCATTGTTCGTTAAAATCCACTGTGTTCTCAGCTTCAACTTTTTTTTTTCTTCTTTTTTTACATGCGCTTAAGGGATTTTTTAGTGCATACCTTCGAAAAATTCATGATATTATTATCTTCTTTGAACTTCATCGACCCTTAGTCCACTTTCCTAGTTTTCTGTGCTTTTTTCTCTGTTTCTCTCTGCTTTTTTCTCTGCATCAGAAAATAAACAAAAAATATATCATCATGGCGCTTTAGAAAGTGTAGCTTTTCTGATTGTTCTGGCAAAAGACAAACTTCGCAATTAATAGGTAGTAGACTGGGTAAAAAAAGAAAAGGAAAGTGATTGAATAAGTAAAATTATGTAAGAATGTAATCCTAACATCCTGTCACGAGATAGGAATCGAATACAAATGTATATATCATTGAATAGCAAAAAATCAAAGCTATGCGTTAATATGGTTATTGTTAAAACCATTTAAGATTAACGCTTTTTGTTACACCTATTCCTTTACGCATATGCATAGAATCTTTATTTTTTTTGTGATCCTGAAAACATCATTTTTGTTACTTAATTTCTTTCATGTAAAGCACAAATATAAAATTCAGTTTTTTTTCTTTTGACGCCATGATAAAAAACTCTCAGATTGGATTCCTTATCAACCCTTATCAAATGGTAAGTGTAAACATCGGGGGGGGGGGGGGGGCAGCATTAACCCAGTTTAAAATAGCTTGTGATGAACAAACTGGGAATCAACAGATTGTCTATGTTTGAATCTTCACGAACGAAAAGCACCGTCAATTTACTGAATTAGTTTACGTTTATCTTTTCTTATGGCTCAGTGTGGCAACAATGGTGAAGCTTGCACAATTGTTTTTTTCCTAATTTTGTAACAACCAAAAGAAAAATCATAGAAAATCACGGTTTTAAGGTACGATTACACCTAAGATGGAGCCAGGCCACAAGGAAAAAGGATTAAAAAGGAACAGCAATTTTTTAAAACTAGATATGCTTAAATTTTTCGAGTCGAAATATTCCTCTTTACTAGCTAAAATTATACAAACCTTTTTCTAGCTAAAATTATACAAACCTTTTCCAAACCTTTTGTTTGGTTTATGATCAGTTTGTATCCCAATTAACACAAAAATTACTATAATAAGGAAAAATAAATTGTTTTTACCGTGATTAGCTCAATTTTGAAAAAAAAAAAATCTAAAATAAACCTATTTACCAGCTAAGGTTTTACATTTATTAAGATCTAAAATATTTCTTCCTTTGGTTACAGGTTGTGGAGAAGGCTTTTCCAACTGAAGCAGTTGGAGTTGTGTGCAAATTGGACGGGAAATTCCAAGTCGTAGAATACTCAGAGATCACTTTGACCACAGCTCAGAAGAGAAATCCCGACGGTCGACTAACGTTTAATGCTGGAAATATCTGCAATCATTTTTTCACAACAGAATTTCTAAATAGAGTCTGCAGGTGTTTATTTTTTTTCATTTTTTTTTGGGTGGGGATATGATTGTTGGATTTTATTGTGGGGGTAGGAGAATTGCCTAGAGGTGGTAAAGCCAGGGTAGATAAGGTGAGTATTGACGAGTGATGGAGACTGGGTTTATTATTATTATTTTAGTGGGATTTATCTAATTTTTTCATTTATTATCTAAGTAGGTGTAGCCTTTCGCGCGACCGCAAACGGTCATTGGTTTGACCGTTGCTTTTGCTTCAGCGCAAAAGTGTTGTTTTTTCATTTATTTATGTATGATTGTTAAATATAAAAATTTAATTTTAAAAGGAATACTATTAAAGTAAAAACATAAAAGGAATACAATTCTCTTAGAAGAAAAAAAAAAAAAAACCGAAGATCAGTATGAACACAAGATCTCCCTATAGTCTCCAGTATTTCAAATAAAATCATTGACTTAAATTGAAATTCATCCATTTAAATTTTCTCAAATTAGTTCCCCAAAAGGTAGAATGTGCAAAGTTTACCTCAAAGTAGAATTACAAGATACTAGTTTATATAGGAGTGCTGTTATTGAGTTTAAAAGTAAAAATCTCCATCTAGTAGTGTCTAGGGGTAATTTAAAGCAGGTATTTACTTCATCTCTATTTTTTTCATCTTTTTGTGGGTGGGTTTATGATTATTGAATTTTATTGTGGGAGTAGGAGAAGGGTGCCTAGAGGAGGTAAAGCCAGGATGGATAAGGCGAGCATGGATGAGTGATGGAGACTGGGTTTGTCATTATTATTTTTTTCTGAGATTTATCTAATTATTTGATTTATTATGTAAGTAGATATTTGGGCTTTTGCGCGACCGCAAACCCATTTATTTATTTGTGATTTTTAAGTATAGAAAGTTAAACTTAAAAGGAAGAAAATTAAAATAAAAACATAAAAGAAGACAATTCTCTTAGTCGAAAAAAAAAAAAACAACTGAAGATCACTACGAACACAAGATTTCCCCATACTCTCCAGTATTTAAAATAAAATCATTTGATTAAATTGAAATCAATTTATTTCAATCTCCTCAAAATTAGTTCCCCAAAAGGTAGAATGTGCAAAGTTTACCTCAAAGTAGAATTACAAGACCCTACGGTATATAGGAGTGCTGTTATTGATGTTAAAAGTAAAGATCGCCATCTAGTAGTGTCTAGGGTTAATTTAAAGCTGAAACTTTAGAAGACTAACTACCTCCCGGGAAGCTATGATGTTTTTCTAGACTACAGGATCAGAATTTTAGAGAAACTTTCCAGGAACAGTTGAATACTAAACTCGAGAGTTTAAAATTTGACAATGTGGACGATGAATGGAATAAGTTTCGGAAAACAATTTTAGAAGCTGCTGATGGCGACTTAGAAAAGAAAGTTAGGAGCGCAGCTAGGAATATTGGTGGAATAGCTTTATGTTTGATAGACAGGAGAAGGGGCTTATGCAACAATTATCTGAGTGATAGATCATACGAAAACAAAAGGAATGTAAAGGGAGTGGAGAAAGCATTAAGATATGAACCAAAAGGTGTGAATTGGATGCCATGGATAAAATTGCCGAAGATCTGGAAGATGCAGCAAGATGGCATAATAGTAAAATATTGTATTGGCATGTTAATAAACTGAGAGAGAGTAATCAATCCGGACTTGTCTCAATTAAAAATAGGAACGGGGCCACAGTTTGTTGTAAGGAAAGAGTTAAAGAGGGATGGACAGTACATTATGAGAGTGTGCTAAACCGAGATCGAGTTGCAGGAAAAGATGGGACAGTACTAAAAGGATTGAAAAATAATAAGGTTCCATGTTCTGATAGTGTGGTAAATGAATTTCTTAAATATGGTGGCTCTGATGTTAGAAATAAGCTACAAAAGATTATGAATGTGATTTTTTAAAAAGGGGAAGTACATAGCGATTCTAGGGAAACCTCAATTAAACCACTGTATAAGAAAGGTGGTAAGAGTGAGTGTGATAATTATTGAGGCATTAGTCTGGTCTCTGTAGGTAGCAAATTACTTAGTAATATGATACTTTTTAGACTGAGAGATGCTGTAGACAAAGTTATAAGAACAGTGTGGTTTTAGAAGATATAGAGGATTTGTCGACCAAATTTTCACTCTTATTGTAATAATTGAGGACTGCCTAAGTAATCAAAAACCTTTGGTCCGAAGATGAAAGGACCACTTTAGCCAAAATTTATATTTATGCACACTTTTAAAAACTTACAGTTAAAAACAAGAATCCGCCTACTTTGGACGATTTAAGGCTGCATCCAAATGAACTTTAATTCAAATCAAGATTGTAACTAATTAAAACAAAACTTGTTGGAATTTCATTTTAGTTCGGATAACACTGAATGGCGCTAGTTGTTTTCATTTTTTACGAAACTCATGATAAAGTGCCAAAGACCTTCTTGTCAGTCTCTAATACTTTTTTTTTGGGGGGGGGGGAATTAATTGGGTTGGTGGTGAGAGTGTATTATTTAAAAAAAATTTGATTTATGTATTTGTTTAATTTTTTGCTTAGTTTCTCAAATGTTTTTCCTGGCCATAGAGCCTTACGGGGAGACAAATTTGAAGTATTTTGTTGTTTTTGCATGTAATGTAATCGTTAGTAGACCCGGCTGTTAGTAATTTTGTTAATAGGCCTAATCTAAATTTTTGCTATAAATTAAACCTAAATCATCAACTAGATAAGGTGGCGAAGATCGTAAAAGTTCCATTTTCTTTTCTAGTGAAGAAACAGGATTAAAGCACCACGTAGCCAAAAAAAAGATTCCCTACATTAAAGAAAGTGGCCAAATAGTTAGGCCAGAAAAGCCAAATGGAATTAAAATGGAGAAGTTTGTGTTCGACGTTTTTGGACTATCCGAGTAAGTTGGGCTATTAACTAATTGATAGTCTAAATTTTTTTTTAATATACATATACTTTACTTATTAATTAATACATTAAGTATAATAATTAATATACTAAGAATCTTATTGAAGATACACGTATGTGAAATAAAACAAACTTATTATATTGTCGCTATATGTTGTCGCTTTCATGCCTAAATTTTGTATCTGAAATTTTCATATAAATTACCTAATCATTGTCAAATTGTTGTCAAAAACCATTTTGTTTTATTTACTTTTTCTCTTTTCCTCCGTTGTTTGTAGAGTATCACCGGTTTTTCAAGAAA
Source organism: Artemia sp. Kazakhstan ARC1039 (assembly GCA_029168905.1). NCBI lineage: Eukaryota > Metazoa > Arthropoda > Branchiopoda > Anostraca > Artemiidae > Artemia > Artemia sp. Kazakhstan ARC1039. Next base: position 1,828 of record JAQQPU010006119.1, on the reverse strand, counting down.
TAATAACCATTTATTGGAGGATTTTATTCTCTTAAAAGGAGCATGTTGTTCTCAGTAGGCTTCTCTTAAAAAGCTTTTCTTAAAAGGAGGATCAGTAGGGCAATATGTTTCGGGGCGACCGAGGCCCGACTGACCTCCCTATGAAAACAGCTTAAAATGATTCTAGGAAGGTATCTCAGAAGTGCTAAAATGTCAGATACACCATTTAGGCTTGACGCCGATGATATACTAAACAACATATAAATTCATTAATATCTTAATAATATGTCAAAATGGTTCCACCGTCAAGAATCTAGGCATTAAACCTCCCCCCGGAAAATATCCCCCTTCCCGCAGAAAGTAACCCCCGGAAAATATCTGGAAGGGGATCAGGAAGGGGACAGAAATCAAAAATCTGAAATCATTTATTTCAAAACAGCTTTCATTGTCGGAGATAAAGATCACACACTAAATTTCGCTGTCATTTACAAACCTACTCCTAAGGCATTTTGTTTGTAGGCACTGGTAAAAAAAAACGGCGCAAATGAATTGTTAAATCGATTAGTTCTGCAAGGCACTGGCATTAATTTGTTCTTCTTTCTGGTAGTAACTACTGAGTTGGCAGCAGGGGGTAGAAAATGTCGGTGCTTGGGGCTAGCCAGGAGAAATTGCCCGATACGTATTATCAAATGAAACCTGGGATCTCTAAGAGTTTTAATCTTTAAAGACTCAAGAGCAGACTTATAATCTACAAATTTTTCTCTAAGGATGATTTTGACTGCTCTTTTTTGGACTCCTTCCACATCATCACTTAGATATTCATTATTATGAATTTAAGGTCCCCAAACGAAACATCTTCTAACATATTCGAAACATATCTAAACATATTATGAATCTGAGGCCCAAAACAGGACACACATATTCTAATATGGGACGTATGTATGTTAGATATGCCGTTTTCCGCTGATTTATTAGGAAACCCAAGCGGCGCATTGAAATCAAAGAACGTAGTGCACAATTGCCTTTCTGGACTAGCCCTTGTACATGAGCACTAAGTGAGCAATCGGCGCTGAAATTAACTCCCAGGACTGTAGCTGACGATACAAGCGGAAACCAGGGGGTTGGGCCAACAAGATCTCGTTTCAGCGGATAAATCTTGCAATTTTGGTTTTGCTTTCGTTGATCTGCAAACTATTTCAACCACATTCTTCTTTAAATCTGTTAAAAGATCGGGGCTGAATTGGGGTATAGCTTGGGTTGTATCTACTGTGAACTTAAGAAGCGCAGATAGATCGTCTAAGTATATGAATTGGTCATCCATGTTGTCCATAACATAGTTAATTACCGCGAGGAAAAGTAGGACGGCCAATTTCGTGCCTTGAGGGGCTCCACGTGTAAACTCTTCCCGGTCAGAGTCGAGATCACCGGGAAAGACGGCGTAGACTCGCTGGTACCGGGAACGTGGTAATTCATTAACAAACAGTAAGATATGTTTACGTGCACCCATTCTTTTAAGATTCGTAGCAGCCACGAGGTGCTTAATCGAATTAAATGCTTTCCTGTAATCAATGAGTAGCAAATCAAAGAAAGTGTCCCCAGATTTGAGCCATTGTACAATCAACTGATAAAGCTTAACTAAATACGCTGTGTTACTACACCCTTTTAAACAACCATATTGGTATGGGTCAAGTGAATCTGCGACTTGCGACATAAGTTCACGGTAAATAAAGGGCTCAGTGACTTTGGCAATGTTCGGCGTGTTTGAAATGGGTCTTAAATGATCACAGCTTTTGGGATGCTTCACCTTTGGAGTGACACGTACATCAGCTTGTTTCCAAGGTTGGGAAAT
>JAQQPU010006118.1:29704-44060 GCA_029168905.1 Artemia sp. Kazakhstan ARC1039 | reverse complement strand
TTCTTTCCAAGACTGTTCAAGACTCATATAGTTTTGCCATTTTTTTTTAACTCTGCCATTTTTTGTAACTAATCGTGTTAGTTTGTTATAAAAACATTCTATGACTTCTAGGCATTTCTATTTGAGCGGAAAACTGCACCTCAAACTTTGTGGAACATGCACTTTTTTGCTTGAAACACCAAAATATAATAAAATGTCAAGTTTCGGAGTGTTCCACCCCTCGCAAGCAAGTGCCATTGGTATTTTTGAGTCTGCATGGTCAATTTAGGGGATGGAGGGTAGGCTAATTCTCGTAGCAGCCCCAATACGTCGTGGTATGGTTCACATTTTCAACACCTGGCGTCCAGACTATCATATGATCTACCAAGCATACAACTACCCCAAATCAGTATCAATAAATAAATGAAACCCAAAACGAACAAAAATTAAAATAAATATTAGAGTCAAACTCAAAACGAGCATAAATTAATGTGAGTAGGGTTCAGAACCCCTATGCTTTCTAAAAGCCAGAATATAATTTGTACTTTACTGAAAAAAAATTCAAATGAGTTTACTGAAAAAAATGTGCATTGTCAATCTATTATACATATGCTGATATTTATTCCCTAAAATCTTAATTAATTTTTGATTTCTTAAAGTTACAAAAGTGAAAATATTTCAAAGAATTGTTTTCAGTAAAGTGCCAATGACGCAGTAGGTTTTAGGCTTCTGCAGTGAGATGATACCCAAACTCTTGTTTGTAGTTATTTTTATTCGATTCAAACTTGATTTGCATATTCAATTTAAGTTTCACACGTTTTAAGATTTATTTATTCATTTACATTAATATATATTGTATGGTTGTTCGCATTGATTGTTTATTTAATTTCTGTTCGTTTTAAATTTCATTTATACTTTAACAGCAAAATATTTGTTTTCGTTTTAAGCTTGATTTTCATATTACTTGTTGTAAATATTTTGCTATGATTGTTTATTTAATTTCTGTTCGTTTTGGGGTTCATTTATTTTTTAATAGTAATTTCTGGTCGTTTTGAGTTTGAATTTTAACAGGTATTTGTATCTCCTGAGCTTAAGTTTAAAATGGCCTTTACTTTTCTTTGAAAAACTTATTTTTCGGAAAGTTTTTTTTAATTAATAATAATAAAACATTGGAGCCGTATGGCCTTTACTATAGGCAACGCTACAGTATTGCCTCTGATTTTTTTTCCCAGAGGCACTTCATATGGAAGGGGTCGTCGTAAAAACCTGCTCATTCGATTGGAAATTCAAATGGATAGTGCCCTTTTTAATAGTCGAAAGTGATTGGAGGGCAACTATCCCCCCCCCAACGCCCATTATTCCCCCAAACAAATTTTGAGATATCCATTTTGTTCAGCGTAGTTGATTTCTAGATAGAAAATATGTGTTTGAGGAGGACAGTCCACCAAAACCCTCAGGGCAAGGGTTTTAAGTTATGCCCTGGGGGCATACAAGGTTCTCATAGAAGGAGTTGTCGTAGAAACTTCAAAAAGGCTCATTCGATTGGAAATTCAAAGGGCCAGTGCCCTTTTTAATAGTCGAAAGTGATTGGAGGGCAACTAGCCCCCCTCTCAAGTCCACCTTTTCCCCAAACACATCCAATCAAAATTTTGAGATTGCCATTTTATTAAACATTGTTTAAAGTTCTGGAAATTAGATTTTTGAGGATGACAACTGCCCCACAGCCCTATGGGAGAGGGTTTTAATTTATGCCCTGGGGGCATATAAGGTTTTGTATAGACAACGTTGTCGTAGAAACCTCAGAAAGAGCCCATTCGGTTGAAAATTTAAATTGCTAGTTCCCTTTTTAATAGTCAAAAGTGATTTTAAGGCAACTGACACCTCTTCTACGCCAACCATTTCCCCAAACACATCCAATCAAAATTTTGATATCGCCTTTTTGTTCAACGTAATTGAAAGTTCTGGAAATTATATGTTTGAGCGGGACACTCCCCCCACAGTATTCAGGGGCAAGGGTTATAAGTTATGCCCTGGGGGCTTATGGTTCTTATGGAAGGAATGCTCGTGTAAACTTCAGAGAGGACTCATTTGATTGGAAATTGAAAGGTCTAGTTCACTTTTTGAGTGTCAAAAGATATTGGAGGGTAAGCAGCTTCCCCCCCCCTCCTCTAACCTTTTTCCCCCAAATGCATCCAATAAAAATTTTAAGATAGCTATTTTGTTAAAAATAGTTCAAAGATCATACAACAAAAATTAGGGCCCAGGTCATACAAAAAAAGGGCCCAGGGACAGGCGTTGTAAGTTATGCCCTGGGGGCATATATGGGTCTTATGGAAGGGATGCTCGTATTAACTTCAAAGAGAGATAATTTTATTGGAAATTGAAAGTTCTAGTTCACTTTTTAAGAGTGAAAGGAGATTGGAGGGCACTTAGCCCCCCCCCCCCCCTCCGCGTCCTTTTTTCCTCAAACCCATCCGATAAGACCTTTGAGATAGGTTTTCTTAAATAGATCAAAGACCATATAAAGAAAACTCTGGGGTCAATACAGCCCCCCAGGGCCCATGGGCAGGTGTTGTAAGTTATGCTTTGGGGGAATATATGGTTCTTATTGAAGGGATGCTCGTAAAAAAAATTCAGAGATGGCTCGTTTGATTGGAAATTTAAATTTATAGCTCAGTTTTTTAGAGTAAAAAGAGAGTGGAGGGCAACTAGCCCCCCCCCTCCTACGCCCCTTTTTCCCCAAATGCATCCCCAATTCCCCAATAAAAATTTTGAAATAACCATTAAGTTAAAAATTGCTCAAAAGTCAGATAACAAAAACTCAGGTGTCGTAACAACCCCCAAGGGCCCGGGGACAGGCGTTGTAAGTTATGCCCTGGGGCATATATTGTTTGTATGAAAGGGATGCTCGTATAAACTTCAAAGAGGGCTCATTTGATTGATATTGAAAGTTCGAGCTCACTTTTTAATTGTCAAAACAGATCCGAGGGCAGCTAGGCCCTCGGCTACGCCTCACGCCTTCTTTTTCAAAACACATCTGATGAAAATTTTGAGATAGACATGTTGTTAAAAATAGTTCAAAGGTCGGATAAGAAAAAATATGGTGTCAATAGAACCCCCCCCCCGGGCACAGAGGAAAGCGTTCTAAGTTATGCCCTAAGGGTATGTATAGTTCTTATGAAAGGGATACTCGTATAAACTTCATAGAGGGCTCATTTGATTGGAATTTGAAAGTTCTAGTTCACTTTTTAAGAGTCAAGAGGGTTAAACTATCCCCCCACGCTCTTGTTTCCCCAAACCTGTCCGCTACAAATTATAAGATAGCCAGTGTTTTGGAAATTGTTCAAAAATTAGATAACAAAAACAACCCCCAGAGCCCGGGGGATAGACGTTGTAAGTGTTGTCCTGGGGGCGTATGTGGTTCTCATAAAAGGGATACTCGTATAAACTTCAGAGGGGGCTCATTTGATTGGAAATTGAAAGTTCTAGTTCAATTTGTAAGAGTCAAAAGATATACAAGGGCAACTAGGCCCCCCCACACACTCTTTTTTCCCCAAGCCCATCCGATACAATTTTTATAATACCCATTTCATTAAAAATAGTTCAAAGGTCAGATAAGAAAAATTCCTGTGTCGACGGAAACCGCCAGGACCCGGAGGCAGGCATTATGAGTAACGCTCTAGGGGCATATATAGTTCTTATGGAACGGATGCTCTTATAAACTTCGGAGAGGGTTCATTTGATTGGAAATTGAAAGTTCTTGTTCACTTTTTAAGGGTCAAAAGAGATCAGAGGGCAACTAGCCCCCCTCCTCCCCGCCCTAAATGCATGAGATAAAAATTTTGAGATACATATTTTGTTAAAAATAGTTCAAAGTTCTGATAACAAAAAACTCTGGTGTCGACACAGTCCCCCAGGGCCCGGGGGTAGGCATTGTAAGTTATACCCTGGGGACATATATGGTTGTTATGGAAGGGATCCTCGTATAAACTTCCTAGAGGGCTCATTTGATTGGAAATTGAAAGTTGTAATTCACTTTTTAAGAGTCAAAAGTGATTGGAGGGCAGCTAGCCTCCAACACGCTCCATTTATTTTTTTCCCAGAGGCACTTCATATAGAAGGGGTCATCGTATAAACTTCAAAGGGGGCTCATTCGATTGGAAATCGAGATTTCTAGTGCCCTTTTTAAGAGTCAAGAGTGATCAGAGGGCAACTGCCCCCCCCCCCCAATTTGAGTAAGCAATTTTGATAAAAATAGTTCAAAGATCTTATAACAAAAACTCCTTTACGTTTGGTCATTTCGTTGAAAATAGTTGAAAGGTCAGATAAGAAAAACTCCTGTGTCGACACAGCCCCTCCCCCAGGGCTGGGGCAGGTGTTTTAAGTATTGTTCTGAGGGCATATATGGTTCTTATGGAAGGTATGCTAGTATAAACTTCAGAGAGGGTTCATTTGAATGGAAATTAAACATTGTAGTTCATTTTCTCATAGTGAAAAAAGATCGGAGGGCAAATAACCCTTCCCACCCTCCACGCCTTGGGTGTATCGGATGGACAAAACTATCTGATAAAAATTTCACGTGATCATTTTGTTAAAAATAGTTCAACCACCAGATATTAAAACTCCAGGGTTGACACAACCCCCCAGGGCCCAGGGACAGGCGTTGTAAGTTATACTCAGGAGATATGGTTCTTATACATATGGTTCTTATAGAAGGGACACTCATATAAACTTCAGAGAGGGCTCATTTGATTGAAAATAGAAAGCTCTAGTTCACTTTTAAAGAGTCAAAGCAGACCGAAGCTTAATCTAGTCCGCCCATGTCCCCTTTCCTCAAACCTATCCGATAAAAATTTTGAGATAGCAATTTTGTGCTTTGATGAATATTTGATTTTTTTTAAAGTTTGATGTTGAAATAAAAAAATTTTTTAAACTTGAAATTTCTTGCAATCAACAACGAACAAAAATTAATTAAAAAAAAGCTTTCCGAAAAATAAGTTTTTCAAAGAAAAGTAGAGGGAATTTTAAACTTAAGCTCAGCAGATAAAAATACCTTTTAAAATTCAAACTCAAAACGACCAAAAATTACTATTAAAGAATAAATGAAACCCAAAACGAACAGAAATTAAATAAAGAATCATAGCAAAAACATACAACAAGTAATAATATAAATCAATAAATAGATCTTAAAGCGAGTAATGCTTAGATTGAATATGAAAATCAAGCTTAAAACGAAAAAATATATTTCCCTATTAAAGTATAAATGAAACTTAAAACGAACAGAAATTAAATAAACAATCAATGCAAACAAAAATACAATAGATATTAATGTAATAGATAAATCTTAAAAAGAGTTAAACTTGAATTGAATACGCAAATCAAGCTTGAAACGAACAAAAATCACCACAAAGAAGAGTTTGGGTATGACCTCCTTCTCTCACTGTAAAATTCTAAAGCCTACTGCGTCATTGGTGCTTTACGGAAAACCAATTTTGTGACAAATATTTTCTTTTGTACTTAATATTGAAAATAAACATTTAAATTATAGTAACATCTTGAACTGATGAGCTTTCAGCAATTAATATCATTATACATCCAATATTCAGTTTAATTTATTAGCTCTTTTTAAAGTTGTTAAAGACGAGTATAGTTTCCCTACAAACAAGTGATTGGATACTGCCTCCTTTCCTAGCTGTAAATAAAAGCCAAAGCCTACTGCGTCATTGGCGCTTAACTGGAAACGAATTAGATTACAAATATTTTCTTTTCCAGTTCTTACAGCATTGAAAATAAAAATACAATTACAGTTAAATAATTTCTTGAACTGATGGATCTTTCAACAATTAATATCATTATACATCAAATTTTTAATTTGATATTGTTTATACTTTCCAAGATTGTTGAAGACGCATATAGTTTTCAGTAAAGCGCCAATGACGCAGTAGGTTTTAGACTTTAACAGTGAGAGAAAGAGGTCATACCCAAACTCTTGTTTGTGGTGATTTTTTTTTTCATTTCAAGCTTGATTTGCGTATTCAATCTAAGTTTCACTCATTTTAAGATTTACTTATTAATTTACATTAGTATCTATTGTATTTTTGTCTGCATTGATTGTTTATTTAATTTCTGTTCGTTTTAAGTTTCATTTATACATGAATAGGGAAATATGTTTTTTCGTTTTAAGCTTGGTTTTCATATTCAATCTAAGCATTACTAGCTTTAAGATTTATTTATTCATTTATATTATTACTTGTTGTATGTTTTTGCTATGATTGTTCATTTAATTTCTGTTCTTTTTGGGTTTCATTTATTCTTTAATAGTAATTTCTGGTCGTTTTGAGTTTGAATTTTAAAAAGTATTTGTATCTGCTGAGCTTAAGTTTAAAATGGCCCTTACTTTTCTTTGAAAAACTTATTTTTCGGAAAGTTGTTTTTAATAAATCTTCAGAAAAGGGGATGTAGTATCCTGGTATAATATGATTAGCTTAGTAAATTACTACTACTACTACTAAAAACTCACCGCAGCACCAAGCCGCCTAAGGCCAACACAGCTACGCACGCTCCTCCTCCACCCTAATCTATTCAAAGCCTCCCTTTTTATACCCGCCCACGAAGTTCCCATTTCCTTTAAATCTTTTTTTATGACGTCCTCCCACCCCAGACGGGGACGACCTGCTTTCCGTCTAGCTCTAGATGGTTGGCCGAAAAGAACAATCTTCGGCAATCTGTCATCCTTCATCCGCATAACGCGCCCTAGCCACCTCAACCTGTCTTTCATTATAACCTTAGAGAGCGATATTCCCCTCCTCAACGCCTCCTCAACGCCTCACTCTTTATGCTAAAGTTTAACTTTAGCATAAAACTTTAGCGTAAAGAGCGAGGCGTTGAGGAGGAGACAGCCCCTTTCATATACGGAATAATTTCTGTTCGTTTTAAGTTTTAATGTCGCTCCTTACTTTCAGTTTAAAAAACTTTTTTTTGTTAAATTTCTGATCGTTTTTTAGTTAATACAGCTTTTATTTTGGCTCACCGTCATTGAATAAGTAAAAAAAAATTTCATAAAAATTTTACTTTTCTTTTGCTAAATGGCTGTCTCTAAATTTGGTTCTGACGTAGTTTACAAATTAACTTACGTAACGAACTTCTATATTCGTGTATTTTTCATCTGGCAAAAAATACAAAGTTGCAGATTTTAACAGATATGAGCTTGAAACCTATATAATTGGGTTTTCTGATACGCTGAATATGACGGTGTGATTTTCATTAAAATTCTTTCACTTGTAGGGGATGTTTCCCCCCTCTTTAAAAAAATCAGTTAAATTTTCTCAGGCTCGTAGCCTTTGATGAGTAACACTAAACTTAAAAAAATTTATATATTTAGAATCAGCATTATAAGCCCATTCTTTTTATACATTTATTGACATCAAAATTCCGTTTTTAAAAGTTTCGATTACTATTGAGCCGTATCGCTTGTTTTTTTATTGTTTTTCTATTACCTATATGTTATTACGTATATGAGGGGGTTCTCCCCTTAGTCAATACCATGCTCTTTACGTTAAAAAGTTAAAAAAAAAATAATTCACAAACCCCTGATTCACAAAGGCCGTTTAATTAGAATAGATAGCTCTTTTGAGAGCACTAAAATAAACTGTAGCATAAAGAGCGAGGTATTGACTTGGGAGAGAACCCCCTCATATACGTAATAATTTCTGTTCGTTTTAAGTTCTAATGTTGCTTCTTACTTTCAGTTGAAAAAACTTGTTTTTTTTTAAATTTCTGATCGTTTTTTAAATAACGCTTGGAAATCCGGTGCCCCCTTCATAGAAATGTCCCTTACCCCAAAGAAAAATTCTCCACGGATAGATTCTCCCGAGTAACCTCCTCCTCCAGCCCCCCCCCCACCAGAAAAAATCCTTCCCGAAAATGTTTGTATACTTCCCAATAACCAATACAATATGTAAGCAATGGGCAAAGTTCATAACTTGCAGCCCTTCCCCTGGGAACTGTGGGGGACTAAGTCATCCTAAAAGACATATTTATTAGATTTTCGACTATGCTGAACAAAATGGCTATCTCAAAATTTTAGTTGGGTGACTTTGAGAAAAAAATGAGCGTGGGAGGGGGCCTAGTTACTCTCCATTTTTTTGGTCACTTAAAAATGGCACTAGAACTTTTAATTTCCGTTCCAATGAGCCCTCCTACGATATTCTAGGACCGCTGGGTCAATACGATTATCCCTGGGGAAAAGAAAAAAAAATAAAATAAACACGCATCCGTGATCTTTCTTCTGGCAAAAAATGGAAAATTCAACATTTTTGTAGATAGGAGCTTGAAACCTCTACAGTAGGGTTCTCTGATACGCAGAATATGATGGTGTGTTTTTCATTAAGGTTCTATAATTTTTAGGGGGTCTTTCCTCCTTCTTTCAAAAATCAGCCAAATTTTCTCAGGCACGTAACTTTTGATGGGTAAGATTAAACTTGATGAAACTTATATATTTGAAATCAGAATTAAAATTTTTTTCTTTTGATGTATCTATTGGTATCAAAATTCCGTTTTTTAGAGTTTCGCTTACCATTGAGCCGGGTCGCTCCTTACTTACAGTTCGTTACCACGAACTGTTTGATAATTTGGGTCAGCCACCCCTGGTTTCAACTTTTTGCGAATTAATGAGCCCTTCCAATCTGGAGAAATTGGGAAAAAAAAATTATTTCACTGATCTTGTTTTTGCTTTTTATTTCTTGTGAAAATACCTTATTTTATATTTTATGTTTTAATAAAAAAAAAATTATCAATCTATCTATTTGTGTATAGATCTTGTGTTAAGGGATCTGATGATCACATCTTTACGCTTAGATTAGTAATGTCTGATTAATAAATTCCCTCAAGTCAGAGAGTTACAGATTAGGAACATCGGCCAAAAACATTTTTTGGCATTTATTTTGGAGGGGGGGGGGGGGGTTAAAAATCAAATATTTTTGATAAATTGAATAAGATATGCACATAAATTCAGAAAATATTTTGATTTTGGGAATGTTCCGGTTCCAAGCCATCCCCTCTTTTGTGCATGTCCCTTATTGCATTTTTTATTTAGAAAATGAACAAATCCCTCGCTTTTATTTTTAAAATTCCTTTTCTTCTATTTGCATTTAATGAATTGCCATCCCCCGAAATTTTGGTGAACTGGTGCAACTGAGCAGACTAGGATTGAAGATAACTGTGTGTAGCTGCGATGACCTGAGGCGGCTAAGTGCTGCAACGAAATGTCAGTTGTAATAGTATTAGAGGGAAAAGTCAAAAATTAGCTTAAGAAAAGGGGTCTACAAACCACACATATAAATGAAGTCATCAGTTCTACGGAGTACTTTATATTAACTAAGAATCGAATTTCTTAAGTATTAAAAGCCCTAACTTATGTCAAGTAATTAGTAATTAGTCGCCCAAATAGTACAATAGCTTAGAAATTTACCCTCTGAAGCAAAAATACATCTTCAAGCGTTTTTAAAGTATCTTTGGTTTTATCTAACTTATTTTTACCTTTTCAAGCAATAATTCTGAATACGCAGAATTTCGAAATCTAAAGAGGAATTTCAAAAACATGGAGATTCAAACGAAAAAATATTCTTAGCTGCACCAAACATGTTAAATGCTGCATTAAAAAAACCCTCTAAAAAGGATTTATTAGAAAAGCTCGATTTACTTTACTTATAATTAGCTTTACTTATATTATATTTTAACTAGCTTTTGGCCTCTGAATCCAACTTAAACTAGTAATAATTTGTGTTTTTCTGTCTCCAACAAATGAGATGAGTTCAGAGTGTTCGAAAGGTTGAACATTTCATAACTCGTATTTTTTCAAATGGAGAACGGGTACAGATTTCTTTTCATAGTAGAATATATATGCTATTTGCCTTTGGTTTTTCAAGTCTTCCATTGTTACTGGACCTTCTGGCACCTTCAAATACTCTTTCAAGCATTCACTTATAATTTGAAAAAATCTCCCTATTATCCTCACCAAAGTATAGTCATAACTGTCAATAAAGATTAAGAGTTATGACTTGGCTATCATTTCACTTGATATATGTTATTCCTCTAGAGTTTCTAGAGGGAAAAAGCCTAAGGCTTTTTCTTAGTTGGAATAGTAAAAATGAACTCCAACAAATAGGACACCGATGTCAGTAAAATATGTAACTATATTTGTGTGCTTTTTGTAATATCAAAAATGAAATACTTTTTTGACGAAGAACTGCATCTTTTATTGAGTAGTCTTTATAATATAATATTATCTTGTCAAAAGATAAGTGTGTTGCCTAATCATGCATATGATGATTTAGTCTTTGTCCATAATTGCAATTTAATTGGATATTTCAGTTAGTATGGGCTAGATTTTGTTCTTTACTATAATTACAATGAGCCAGTAAACAGCTCACTACGATGTTTCGGTGCTTACGTTTCCTTATATTATATTCATGACGTCATAACAAATGTCATTAGATTAAGGCTCTTACGGCTCGAAACCGATTCAGTCCTTATAGATAGATGTATGGAATGGATTGTTATTTCAGTGATCGTCTTTTAATGTAAATTTACTAACCTATACTATAGTTAAGTGGCCTATATAATTTAGTATAGGCAACAGGTCGTTCTTTATTATAACAAACCGGATGATGTGAAATTACAAACAGAAAAAAGCCTATGGCTTTTTCTTGATTGGAATAGTAAGAGACGACCTGGCTAAAAACTATGATTATGGCATCATTGATCAATCTTTAACATGAAATGTTCTTTGCTGTAATGGTTTGTTCTTTACTAGGTATCAGCCGTCTCTACAGCCATGATACTGATGGAAATTACATAATCCCTATTTATGTTTCATTTTTAATGGGCTAGGTGTCGTTCTTTATTGTAATTTTTCAAATTGCGTATAGCTTGCTTCGATCTAACCATTATTCTAATCAAGAATGAGAGAATTTACATCTGTGTCGTTCTTAAGTAGTAATTATGACGTCACGGCGTAATGATTTTATTGACGTCAAGGCGCAATGATATTATTTCATGACGTCATCAGAAACAACAATATAATTTCGTGTTTTTCTATTCACTTCATAGCTCTAATATAAAGCTACGACATTCATTATTTATCTAGTAGGGTTTCAGACAAGGTAGTTCTAATGATGTACTTTTGTTTTGATCTTACTTATTTTTAGGACTTTTGTTATATTTCTTAGCATGGGACTGATCGTCTCTTACTAGGTTGCTAGCTACTGTTGCAACCCAAATTCACATATATATTTATTTATGAGAGGCAGCCTGGCCGAGTGGTCCAAGACACTGGTGTTAGCCACCAGTCTCTTCGGAGGCGTGGGTTCAAATCTTACCGCTGGTATACGATTATGTTTGAAAGACTGCAGTGTGAAAAGACATCAAAAATGCAGTTTTTGGTGGAAAAATTTATTCTCTTTTAGAAATAATTTATTTTAGTTACTATAGATTTTTAACCCAATTAATTTCCTTTAAAATGAGCTATTGAACAACCCTCTACGATGTTCCAGTGCCAAGCTATCTGTGGAAAAGAAAAAGAAAAAAAAAGAAAAAAATATCCCGTTTGGGGATAATAACGTGGTTAAAGTCAATTTTCTTGATTTTCAAGCCAATATATTTCCCTTGCTGTTCAAGCCAAGGGACAGAAAGTTTCCTATACAGGGGTTTCGGACAAGGCGGTTCTAATGGTGTACTTTTTGTTTTGATCTGACTCCTTTGTTAGGAACTATGGGTTTTTATATTCCTTAACATTGGACGTGATCGTCTCTTACTAGGTTGCTAGCTATCGCTGCAACCCGGATAGATAAATAGATAAATTATTCAGCCGCTAGGCCATACACAAACATTACAATGATTATATAACACAACATTCAGTTTGCACTTAAATAAATGGTATAACTACTAACAACAAACAAAAACCATAAACAAATTATTTACATCTTTTTAAACCCTCTTTTATAAATCCAGTCACTGCTATAATCGTCTCCCGGGAAGAAGATTTATGGATCCCAGGAAAAAACACTTCCTCGTCACCTAAATACTTCAATCTCAACTCTGAAAGCCCCTGGCAAACCGTCAAAAAAATTATCAAATTTTCTTCCTCCATGCCACATAAAGAGCAAGTATAACAGGATCTCGGGCCCTGAGCATTTCTTTCAAATACTTTTAATCTACTTTTTAAGGGCAAACCATTCGCTCAGACCTGGAACCACAGACGCAAGTTTTCCGGAGGCAAATTCAGTTTAAAATAATATTCTAGACCAAAAGACTCTTTTATTTTAGAATAATGGCGCAAGGTTTCAGATTTTCGAATCTGTTCATGCCAGAGTTGGATTTCTTGATCGTCCTTAACATGTTTTAGCTTCCGCTAAATTTCCTCTGGATCACCTGTTGGACCAAGACCTTCATCCCAAGCGTATGAAAGTCCGGCTTTAACAAGGAGGGCTTTAACATGGAACGGCCACGATCTTTTCCCACCTTGAAGCAATAATTCAAAATATGTGGCTTTCATAAGCCTCTCATCTGGTAGTTGGATAATTTTCAGCCAAAAGTTTACAACTTGTAGTAACCTTTCTTTAAGCAGCGGAAACAAACCTAGATCTCCTTTTAGAGCCTGTGTATGAGTTGTAGCATGTACCCTAACCAATCTTTTATAATATTGTAATTGAACCATTTCTAATTGCGGGATCACCTCATATCCCCAAAGCTCCGCACCATAATGAATAGTAGGACAAATTTTCGATTCAAATAAATACTTATGCATTTTAATATTTTTAATTTCATTTAAAGCTGAATTCTTTAAAACTGCTGAAGAAACCGCTTTACCTCAGCCCACCATTTCTTTCACATGATCCTTCAAATTTCCTTTATTATTTAATACAAACCCTAAGTACTTAAAAGTTGTGCTTTTTTTCAACTCAATACCCTTAAATAAAAATTTATGATTATTTTTATTTGTCCCAAAAACTCATTTTCTTTTTTTCCAAATAAACATCTAATATGTTCAGCAATATTTGCAAATCTTCGGCGCTTCTAGCTATCAGCGCCGCATCATCCGCAAATAAACACAGAGACAAATTTCCTAAACTCACGGTTGGCGCCCATTTTTCATCAAAAAACTCAACAATATCATTAATATAGAAACAAAATAGCCTCGGTGACAAGGTGCTACCCTGTTTAACTCCTACCTCGCAACTAAAAAAATCTGAAAACCCTTTCCCTGCTACCATAACCATTCCTCTTGTTAGCCTATACATATCACACACTAGTCGAACAAAAATACGGGGCAATCCTATCCTCAACAATTCTACGCACAACAAAATCCTATCAACACTATCGAATACTCTCTCAAAATCTACGAAAGCTACCAATAAATTACTCATACCTCTTCTATACTTTTCTATCAACGCCTTAAGTACAAATACCCTGTCAACTGTGCTATATCCTTTCCTGAATCCACCTTATTCCTCAAGAATTATTCGATTCACCTTTAACCAATTAGCTGGCATATTACCATTCAATTTCTCTAGAATCTTACCTAAACATGGTACCAGAGCTATAGGCCTATAGTTGCAATGCAACCTTGGATCCCCTTTTTTAAATAACGGTAAAATTAAAGACGTCTTCCATCCTGAAACTCAAATTCCTGATGAAGGCACACTATTAAACAGCAGTATAAAAATTGGCATAAATATACTTGAAAACTTTTTATACAAACGAGTTGGAATTCCATCAATTACAGGAGCTTTTCCTCCGTCCAATTTCCTTAACACATGTTCAACCTCCTCAATATCTCCCTCCTCTGTTAACGAATAATCTTCCTCCCTCATAGGGTAATTATATTCCTCCGAAATATTCCCAAATTGTTCATCACACCACTTGCTAAGATCTCCTTCTTCTTTACTTGCGAAATGTTCCGACCAGCTATTTGGATCCGGGATTCCCTTTGGCTCTTTTCCTTGTCTTTGGTTTACCCTTCTCTAAAATTCCTTCACATTACTCTCCAAGTAAAAACGGCTCATTTGCTCGATTTGATGTGTATTAAAATCTCTTTTCTTTACTTTTATTAATCTTTTATGGCATCTCCTAGCCTCGCAAAACCTAACCAATAGTGTTGCCTTCTCAACCTCATCTCTAGCTTGCTTTACCCGATTTAGGGCCTCTGCTATCAAATTTTTACTACTTAAACAATCAAGGTCATAAAAACTTTCACTAACTGGTTTTAATGAACTCAATACTGGCGCTGACAGATCCAGTAATAACGTATTAAAATTAGCTTCTAATTCATGACTAAAATCACTATTTAACCTTAGCTGCTCTTGTCTCGGACAAACAT
>JAQQPU010006118.1:0-20837 GCA_029168905.1 Artemia sp. Kazakhstan ARC1039 | reverse complement strand
ACACACACACACACACACACTTAAAATAATAATATCACACACTTTTACTTACAGCATTTTAAATTTGAAATGGGCCCTCCCCGGGGGCGGCCGGGATGTGCCGCAGGGCCCGCTGCGGCGGGCTGGGAAGCGCTGCGGGCCAGGAAGCGGCGCGAGAACCGCTTTGGCAGGCCAGGGTGGGGGGCATTAAATAGTAGAAATTGCTGTGTCTGAGTGGCCTGGCTTCCCCAGGCCATTCAGCGTGTCCCCAGGTGGCAGTAGGGAAACGCCCAACAGATATGTAGGGTACCTCCATAGGAGGCACGGACCATGAGAAGATCTTGTCCCTGGGGGTAAATATTAGAAAATTGGGCACCCTCGCCCCGGGGTCATAAATACAGGTGGAGGAGGAAGAAGGCCACTCAAATGTACAATCAAAAGGGCCCACTGGTTTGTCCATAAGCCCCATGAGTTACAAACCTTCTCCCATTAGTGGGTTAACTTGGATGGTGATGCAGAACACCATCGCGGGAGGATCCTCTATAGGAGGACAACTGCGGCAGGGTGTCCAACTGCGGCCCAGATCTATGAACAACGGCCTCTGCAAAGGGCTGCTTCGACCCTTTTGGGGTACCTGCAAGACTGGGGACCTTACGGTAAACTTTTTTCCCACTTGAGGAATGGCGCAAATCGGGGAAATTAAAGCCTAGTAAACGACACAGCATTCACACGGGCTTCTGACTAATGGACAATTCTTCTTGGCTTGGTATGTTTAGACGGGTGTCTTCGGGCTGAAAAACATCTTCGCAGCTAATTTATCTATTATGGGCTGTCTCCCCGTAATAGCATAATATTTGTAGGCATGAATATATAATGAGTCGGAGGTAATAGGCCTGAGATAGTCTGTGCATGATTTCGATTTTTGTTGATAGAAGAACATCGCCAAGTGCTGAAAACCATGTTGTGACCAAGATGGGCCCAGGATTGCACAAAGCCTCCATTTATGGAGTTCCCAGGGACTTCCGGTTCTAAGCCGGCTTAAGCACTTCGGTGTAAACTTGAGGATATATGTGATCCCCGTACTTTAAAGGTATCCGGAATCATTGCTTTTCATGAGGCTAAAATAATTTCAATGATTTAAAGAACATGAAAATTGGAGCTTGGAATGTTACAACGTTAAAAAATGACTATCGTATCGACATTTTGACTGACGAATTCAGATGATACGAACTGGATTTATTAGGAGTTTCAGCAACTGATATCCCAGGGGTAGGAAGCATGAAATTAGGTGATATGGAATTTGTTTACTCAGGTGGGAAGGATGGGGTACATAGACAAGGAGTAGGGCTCATGGTGAATAAGGAAGCTGCTAAGTCTTGTTTAGGCTTATTTAGGTATTAATAATAGAATACTAATTGCTCATATTATTACTAAAAATTTCAGGGTATCAGTTATAGTAGTATTCGCCCCTGTAGAACCGACTTACGGAGATACTAGTGACTCAGATGAATTCTACTTACAGTTACAGCAGCAAATAGACAAAGTCCCAGGTAGAAATATAATATTATTACTGGAAGATTTTAACGCCCAGGTCGGTAGAAATAGGGATAGATGGTATCCTAGCCTAGGTAAATTTGGTGTAGGAAAAGAAAACAGTAATAGATACAGACTTTTGCAATTTTGTAGGTATAACAATCTAGTTATAACCAATACGGTGTTTGGTCATGAAATGGTATGTAAGTTAACACGGTATTCATGTGATGGTAAAACAGCAAACCCTATTGATTATGTTTTAGTAAACCGAGACTGGCAGGATCAATACAAGATACTAGGGTATATAGGAGTTCCGTTATTGATGTTAAAAGTAGAGATCACCATCTAGTAGTGTCAAGGGTTAATTTAAAGCTGAAATATTGGAAGGGTAACTACCTCCCGGGAAGTTATGATGTTGGTAGACTCCAGGATGAGAATTTGAGAAACGCTTACCAGGAACAGTTGATTACTAAACTTGAGAGTTTAAAATTTGATAATTTGGAAGATGGTTGGAATAATTTTAGAAAAATAATTTGTGAAGTTGCTGAAGGGGTCTTAGGGAAGAAAACTAGGACTGCAGCTAAGAATATCAGTGTAAAAGTTTTATACTTAATAGGAAGGAAAAAGGACTTGTACAAGAATTATCTGAGTGATAGATCATATGAAAGCAAAAGGAATGTAAAAAAAAGTGAAGAAAGTATTAAAATATCAACTAAGGAGGTGGAAGTGGAGTCCATATATAAAATTTGCAAGGATTTGGAAGATGCAGCTAGACGGCATAATAGTAAAATATTGTACTGGCATGTTAACAAATTGAGAGGGAGTAGTCAATCCAGACTTGGCCCAGTTAAAGGTAGGAAAGGGGCCGCAATTAGCGATAAGGAAAAAACTAAAGAGAGATGGACCGAACATTTTGAGAATTCGCTTAACCGAGATGGAGTTGGAGGAAAAGATATAGAGGAAAATGAAAAGTTTGTGATACCTTGGATGTGAAGGAAGATTTGTTTTGTGAGGAGGAATTAGCAACAGTACTAAAAGGATGAAAAAATAATAAGGCTCCAGGTGCTGATAGGGTGGTAAATGAGTTTCTTAAATATGGTGGATCTGAGGTTAGAAATAAGTTACTGAAGATTATGAATATGATTTTTGAAAAGGTGGAAATACCAAACGATTTTAAAAAAAAACCTTAATTAAGCCACTTTATAAGAAAGGTGATCAAAGTGAGTGTGGTAATTATTGAGGCATTAGTCTGGTCTCTGTGGGTAGTAAAGTAGTTAGTAATATGATAACACCTTTGGTCCTCAGTGTTATAGATTATGAGCAAGCGTTTGATTCTTTTGATAGAAGAGCTTTAATAAAGGTTTTATCCTTGTATGGTATTAAATAAAAAAAACAAGTTTTTTTAACTGAAAATAAGGAACGACGTTAAAACTTAAAAGGAACAGAAATTATTCTGTATATGAAAGGGGCTGTCCCCTCCTCAACGCCTCGCTCTTTACTCTAAAGTTTGACTTTGTTTAACAAAAAAAGAGTTGTGAGAAAGTCAAACTTTAGCGTAAAGAGCGAGGCGTTGAGGAGGGGACATCCCCTTTCATATACGGAATAATTTCTGTTCGTTTTAAGTTTTAACGTCGTTCCTTACTTTCAGTTAAAAAAACTTGTTTTTTTATTTAGTTTTTGAACGTTTTTGAATTAACGCAGGTTTTGATTTTGGCTCACCGTACGAAATAATTAAAACAAAATTTGTATATTAATTTTACTTTTATTTTGTTAAATGGCTTTCTCGAAACTTGTGTAATTTTATTTACGAACGTCTTTATTAGTAATAAATATATGTAACTTACGAATTAAATTACGTAACGAACTTCTATATTAATAGATTTTTAATACATATGCTAGGGGGTTCTCCCCTAGACAATACCTTGCTCATTAAGCTAAAGTTCGAATTTTGTCCCTATTCTTTAAAAATGACCCCTTAATCACAAAGGCCGTTAATTAGAATAAATAGCTCTCATTAAAGTACTAAAAAATCTCTGGCTTAAAGAGTGAGGTATTGACTAGGGGGTGAAACCAATCATATACGTAATATTTTCTGTTCGTTTTAAGTTTTGATGTTGCTCCTTACTTTCAGTTGAAAAACTTTTTTTATTTATATAATTTCTGATCTTTTTCTTTAATAATGATGGGAAATCCGGTGTCCCATTCATAGCAATTTCGCTTCCCCCATGAAAACTTCCCTCATGGAAAGATCCTCCCATATAGCCCCCGACCCCTCCCCACCTACCAGAAAAGATCCCCCCCCCCTGAAAACGTCTGTATACTTCCCAGTAACCAATACTATATGTTAACATTGGGTGAAGTTCATAACTTCCAGCCCTCCCCCCGGGGACTTCGGGGGACTAAGTCATCCTACAAGACATATTAATCACATTTTCGACCATGCTGAACAAAATGACTATCTCAAAATTTTGACCGGGTGACTTTGGGAAGAAATTGAGTGTGGGAGGGGGCCTAGTTGCCCTCCATTTTTTTGTTCACTTATAAGGGCACTAGAACTTTTCATTTCCATTCCAATGAGCTCTCTTACGATATTCTAGGACCACTGGATCGATACGATCACCCCTGAGGAAAAAAACAAATAAACACGCATCCGTGATCTTTCTTCTGGCAAAAAATGCAAAATTCCACATTTTTGTAGATAAGTGCTTGAAACCTCTACAGTAGGGTTCTCTTATACGCTGAATATGATGATGTGATGTTCATTAAGGTTCTATAGCTTTTAAGGGGTCTTTCCCCCTTTTTTCGAAAATCAGCCAAATTTTCTCAGGCACGTAACTTTTGATGGGTAAGACTAAACTAGATAAAATTTATATATTTGAAATCAGCATTAAAATTTGATTCTTTTGACGTATCTTTTGGTATCAAAATTCCGTTTTTTAGACTTTCGGTTAACATTGAGCCGGGTCGCTCTTTACTTACAGTTCGTTACCACAAACTGTTTGATACCAGACAAATACATTAAAGTGATTAGTTCTATGTACGAGAATAACACTGCTGCGGTTAAGGTAGGATATGAGGTTAGCAGCTGGTTTTGTATTAAATCAGGAGTTAAGCAGGTTGGGTAGTATCCCCCTTTATATGGATTATTTTGTTGGACATTGTCTTAAGGAGCACAGAAAAGGCAATGGGAGACCACGAATTCAAATGGAGAGGAAAAGTCTCCTGGACTTAGATTATACTGATGATTTAAGTATCCTAGATGAAAGTGTGAGCAAAATGAACAAAGTTTTAGAGGTTTTGCGTGTTCAGGGTTTTAGAATAGGTTTGAAAATTAATGTTAAGAAGACTAAGTCACTAATGCTAGGAATAAGTGAAGATGAAAAGGTGACGTTGGGTAATGAAAAGATTGATCAGGGGGGGGGAGCTTCACTTACCTTGGTAGTATTATTAGTAAAGACAGTGGGAGCAGTGAAGATGTTAAAAGTAGAATATCAGACCAAGAAACTCTACTTATATATAGCATTTGTTTTTTAACTGTATTTTCGTATAGGTGATAAATAACATCATAACAATAAGTATAACCATAGATGATGTAAAATGTAAGATCTATATTATACTTATTATATTGTCAGCGTCGTCACTATATAACGACGTCAAGCAATATGTTTTAGATGGGAAAATAGAAAAAATAAATAGATAAAAGTAAGGGAAAACTTAGACTATATGCCAGATGAATATAATTACTAGTAAAAGATATTACTTTGTTATATAATGATTGAGCTGAAATGATACTTCACATAAAAATTACCCCAGTTCAAAACCTCTACAATTTACAACATGAGCATTTTTTGAAAAGTTCCTTCTCTGGGGTGTGGTATTATACTCGCTGCCTGATTATCTGTGGTTTGTGTTTTACTATTCCAACTGAGAAAAAGCCATAGGATTTATTCTGTATGTATTTATCTTTGAAAAGAAAACATTTCTTGTCAAGTATCTCTAAAAGAACTTTTTTACTATAAATTTAACCCATTGAAAATGATAAATTATTGGAACAACAAGAAGAAACTTTTTCCCAGCAGCTTAAACCATCAAATGTGGCTATTTGTTACCAAACATAGCCCATAAGACAACCTATGGCCCACAGTAACTATGCATATGACAATGCAGAAGAATGTTTTGAAAATTTGCTTCTCTGGGGTAAAGTGTCATATTTGACTAAATTCACTGCCTGATATTCTGTAGTTCGTCTTTTACTATTCAAATTAAGAAAAAGCCATAAGCTATTTCCTGTGTGTTTACTTTAGTAAATCAGTTTCAAAACCGGGAAAACGAAATAGATATTACAAGAAAACAGCACTAAAGTAAAAATAGAGATAGTCAATATCGAGAAAATTTGTATAGTAAAGAACGAATTCTAGTCTAGAGCGAACTCTAGTAAAGAAGGAACTCTAGTAACTAAAATATTAAAATAAATCATTATGAGCATGATAATGCAACACACTTATCTTTTGACAAGATAATACAAACCAAGCGTCTTTTGAAAAGTTGTTATAGTAAAGAAACCTATAGTATATGAAGATGATGCAACACACATTTCTTTTAACAAAATATTGAAATACATGTCTATTAACGAACAAACATAAACTCCAGTAAATAACAAACTCTATTGAAGAACAAAGTACGATTCCAGTAAACAACAATATAGGAAAGGACGAATTCTAGCCCATAGTAGCCAAAATAACTTTATTCATACTTCTCTATAATACTTTGATGTTTAAAAACTCATACAGAAGACTATATCATCCTCCATGTTTAATGGAAACTTAATATTTTAAATTAGTTTTATTTTCATGTTCCTGGCCTCCCCAGGCCATTCAGCGTGTCCTCAGGTGGCAGTAGGGGAACGCCCTAAAGATATTTAGGGCACCTCCATAGGAGGCACGGACCATGGGAAGACCTTTTCCCTGGGGGCCCATAATAGAAAATTGGGCACCCTCGCCCCGGTGTCATAAATACAGGTGGAGGAGGAAGAACGCCCCTAAAATGTACACTCAAAAAGGCCCACAGGTTTTTCCATAAGTCCCATGAGTTACAAACCTTCTTCCATTAGTTGGTTAAATTGCATGGTGATGCAGAACACCATCGCAGGAGGATCCTCTATAGGAGGACAACTGCAGCAGGGCGTAAGACCCAGATCAATGGACAACGGCTTCTGCAAAGGGCTGCCTCGACCCTTTCGGGCTACCTGCAAGACTGGGGACCTTACGGACAACTTTTTCCCGCTTGAGGAGTGGCACCCCTCGACGAAATTATAGCCTAGTAAACGACACAGCATTCGCACGGGCTTCTGACTAATGGACAATTCTTCTGGGCTTGGTATTGTTTGACGGGTATCTTTGGGCTGAAATCCTCTTCCTAGCTAATTTATCTATTATGGGCTTCCTCCCCGTAGTAGCATAATATTTGTAGGCATGAATATATAATGAGTCGGAGGTAATAGGCCTGAGATAGTCTGTGCATGATCTCAATTTTTGTTGACAGAAGAGCATCGCCAAGTGCTGAAAACCATGTTGTGACCAAGATGGGCCCAGGATTGCACAAAGCCTCCATTTATGGAGACCCCAGTTCTAAACCGGCTTAAGCACTTCGGTGTAGACTTGAGAAGATATGTGATCCCCGTACTTCACTGGTATCCGAGATCATTGCTTTTCATGAGGGGAAAATAATTTCAATGATTTATAGAACATGAAAATTGGAACTTGGAATGTCACGACGTTAAAAAATGACTATCGTATTGACATTTTGCCTGGCGAATTCAGACGATACGAACTGGATTTATTAGGAGTTTCAGAAACTCATATCCCAGGGGTAGGAAGCATGAAATTAGGTGATATAGAATTTGCTTACTCAGGCAGGAACTATAGGAAACATAGACACGGAGTATGGCTCATGATGAATAAGGAAGCTGCTAAGTCTTGTTTAGGCTGGAAAGGTATTAATAATAGAATACTAATCGTTCATTTTATTACAAAAAATTTCAGTGTATCAGTTATAGTAGTATACACCCCTGGAGAAGCGACTGACGGAGATACTAGTGACTCAGATGAATTCTACTTACAGTTACAGCAGCAAAAAGACAGGGTCCCAGGTAGAGATATGATGTTATTACTGGGAGATTTTAACTCCCAGGTCAGTAGAAATAGGGATAGATGGTATCCTAGCCTAGGTAAATTTGGTGTAGGAAAAGAAAACAGTAATGGTTACAGACTTTTGCAATTTTGTAGGTATAGCAATCTAGTTATAACCAATACGGTGTTTGGTCATAAAATGGCTCATAAGTTAGGATGGTGCTCATGTGATGGTAAGACAGCAAACCTTATTGATTATGTTTTAGTAAACCGAAGACTGGCAGGATCAATACAAGATACTAGGATATATTGGAGTACTGTTATTGATGTTAAAAGTAGAGATCATCATCTAGTAGTGTCAAGGGTTAATTTAAAGCTGAAATATCGGAATGGTAACTACCTCCCGGGAAGTTATGATGTTGGTAGACTCCAGTATGAGAATTTGAGAGAAACTTTCCAGGAACAGTTGATTATTAAACTTGAGAGTTTAAAATTTGATAATGTGGAAGATGGTTGGAATAATTTTAGAAAAATAATTTGTGAAGTTGCTCAAGGGGTCTTAGGGAAGAAAACAACTGCAGCTAAGAATATCAGTGGAAAATCTTTATGTTTAATAGAAAGGACTTGTACAAGTAGTATCTGAGTGATAGATCATATGAAAGCAAAAGGAATGTAAAGAAAGTGTAGAAAGCATTATAATATAAACTAAGGAGGTGGAAGTTGAGTCCATGGATAAAATTTGCGGGGATTTGGAAGATACAGCTAGACGGCATAATAATAAAATATTGTACTGGCATGTTAACAAATTAAGAGGAAGTAGTTATTTCAGACGTGGCCAAGTTAAAGATAGGAATTTGGCCACAATTAGCGATAAGGAAAAAACTAAAGAGAGATGGGCCGAACATTTTGAGAATACCTAACCGAGATAAAGTTGGAGGAAAAGATATAGAGGAAAAGGAAAAAGTTTGTGATACCTTTGATGTGAAGGAACATTTGTTTTGTGAGGAGGAATTAGCAACAGTACTAAAAGGATGAAAAAATAATAAGGCTCCAGGTGCTGATAGGGCGGTAAATGAGTTTCTTAAATATTGTCGATCTGAGGTTAGAAATAAATTACTTATGATTATGAATATGATTTTTGAAAAAGGGGAAGTACCAAACGAGTTTGGGAAAAACCTTATTAAGCCACTTTACAAGAAAGGTGATAAAACTGATTGTGGTAATCATCGAGGCATTAGTCTGGTCTCTTTAGGTAGTAAAGTAGTTAGCAATATTATAACACCTTTGGTCCTCAGTGTTATAAATTATGATCAAGCGTTTGATTCTTTTGATAGAAAAGCTTTAGTAAAGGTTTTATCCTTGTATCCTTGTATGTATGCAGGTTGTGTTCTATCCACCTTTATATGGATTATTTTGATGGACTTTGTCTTAAGGAGCACAGGAAAGGCAATGGAAGAACACGGAATCAAACGGGGAGGAAAAGTCCCCTGGATTTAGATTATACGGATGATTTAAGCATCCTAAATGAAAGTGTGAGCAAAAGGAACGAAGTTTTAGAAGTTTTGCGAGTTCAGGGTTTTAGAATAGGTTTGAAAATTATTGTTAAGAAGACTAATTCACTAAGGCTAGGAATAAGTGAAGATGAAAAGGTGACGTTGGGCAATGAAAAGATTCATCAGGTTTGCAGCTTCACTTACCTTGGTAGTATTATTAGTAAATATGGTGGGAGCAGTGAAGATGTTAAAAGTAGAATAGCCAAGGCTCAGGGTGTTTTTTTCACAGTTAAAAAAAGTTTAGAAGAGTAGGAAGATTAGTCTGCAAACCAAGGTTAGAATATTAGAAGCTACAGGGATGACAGTAGTCAAATATGGCTCTGCATCATGGACACTCCAAAAAGCGGTTGCCAGATATTTTCCAGAGAAATTGCTTAAGGATTGTTCTGGGTACCCGGCTGACTGACCGTATTTCAAACAATAGGCTACACGAAAAAAGAGGTTCAATACCGCCCTCAAGGGCTATAATGAAATAAAAGTTGAGGTGGCTAGGGCACGTTGTGTGGATGAAGTGAGACAGATTGCCGAAGATTGTTCTTGTCGGCCAACCGTCTAGGGCTAAACCGAAATCAGGTCGTCCTCTTCTGGGGTGGGAGGACGTCATAAAGAAATATTTAAAGGAAATGGAAACTTAATGGGCGGGTGTAAAAGTGAGGCTTTGAATAGATTGGGGTGGAGGTAGAGCGTGCGTAGCTGTGTTGGCCTCAGGCGGCTTGGTGCTGCAGTGAGTTGTTAGTAGTAGTACTAGCAGTATAGTAACCGAAATATTGGAATATAATGCAAATTTCGACAAAAATATTGAAATGAGGGATATAAGGTGAACAGGAGCCGTATTTCAATTGAGTTTACTTTCATGATTTAATAGTAAAGAGCTAACTCTAGCCCATAGTTACTGATAAATTAAAATAAACCATCATATGCACAATGATGCAACACACTTGTCTTTTGACAAGATAACAAAACACAAGCATCTTTTAATAAATTGCTTCTCTGTGGCATGTTGCCATATTTGAACAGCTTCGCTGCCTGATTCCTTGTAGTTTATTTTATTTTTGTATTCAATCTAAGTTTTATATTCCACTTTTTATATTCCATCTAAGCATGAGCGGTCATGTTAACCTAAGATAAATGAAACTAAATTAAACGCAATTAACTTAATGCAGTTAAAGAATGATCAAGCAGATAACTTTTTAGCGTAAATAGAAAATGTTTACTTTTAAGAAAAATTTCTTATCTTTCACGGAGAACTTGCTGGTATCAGAAAAAAAATTGCTAATATTAAGAAAAAACCTGTTACTTCCAAAGACATTCGATATTATTAAGTAAAGCTTTGTTAGTATTAAAGAGAATGTTGTCACTTCGAAGAGAAAATTTGTTAGTGTTAAGAAAAACTTGCTGCTTCTAGCAGAAAACTGACTAGCATAGACAGAAAATTGTTACTTCTAAGAGAAAAATCTTATCTTTGAAAGAAAACTTGCTGCTAATAGAAAAAATTTTTACTATTAAGAAAAAACCTTTTACTTCCAGGAGAAAATTGAAAGTATTAAGCAAAAGTGTGTTAGTATTAAAGAAAAGCTATTACTTCGAAGAAAAAATTTGTAGTGTTAAGATTAATTTGCTAATCCTAGCGGAATACTTGTTATCATGAACAAAAAAAGTTGTTACTTCTAAGAGAAGTATCTTATCTTTGACAGAAAACTTACTGTTATTAGAAAAATTGTCTTACTATTAAGAAAAAGCTATTACTTCCAAGACAAATTTGATAGTATTAAGTAAAACTTTGTGAGTATTAAGGAAAAAAGTGGTTAATTCTAAGAGGAAATTTGTTAGTTTTAAGAAAAACTTGCTTCTTCTAACAGAAAACTTGTTAGCATAGACAGCTATGTTACACCTATGTTAGCATAGGTGTTGTTTCTTAGCGAAATTCGTTATCTTTGACGGAAAACTTGCTCCTAATAGGAAAAAATGTGTTACTATAAGAAAAAACCTGTTACCTGCAAGGGAAATTTGATAATATCATAGGCAGCGCAATCGTGCTGAACGAAGTAAAGAACTATGTTGGAACAGTGTATTATTTTTTTTTTCTTCCATACCAGGGAACATTGTATCGTAGGAGTCGTCGTAGAAACTTCGAAAAGGGCTAATTCGATTGGAAATTGGTATCGCTAGTGCCCTTTTTAATAGTCGAAAGTGAATGGAAGCAGCTCACACCTTTTCCATGCCCACCATTTCCCCAAACACATCCAATCAAAATTTTGAGACAGCCATTTTGTTCAGCGTAGTTGATTTCCAGATAGAAATTATGTTGTTGAGGAGGAGACTCCCCCAAAATCCTCAGGGCATGGGTTTTAATTTATGCCTTGGGGCATATAAGAACGATGTTGGCACAATGTATTATTTATCATTTTTTCCTTTAGACCAGGGCACTTCGTGTCAAAGAACTTATCACAGAAACTTCGAAAAGGGCTCATTCAATCGGAAATTGGGGTGGCTTGTGCCCTTTTTAATAGTCTAAAGTAATTGGAAGGCAACTGACACACCTTCAAAACCCACAATTTCCCGAAACACATCCAATCAAAATTTTGAGATAGTCATTTTGTTCAGCGTAGTTGATTTCCACCTAGAAATTTTTCAGGAAGACACTCCCCAATAGCCCTCAGGGCAAGGGTTGTAAGTTATGCCCTGGGGGCATATAAGGTTTTTATAAAAGCTTTGTCGTAGAAGCTTCAAAAAGGCTCATTCGATTGTAAATTCAAAGGGCTATTGACCTTTTTAATAGTCAAGAGTGATTGGAGGGCAACCCATCTCCCTCTCACGCCCACCTTTTCCCCAAACAGATCCAATCAAAATTTTGAGATATCCATTTTGTTCAACGTAGTTAAAATTTTCCGAAATGAGGTCTTTGAGGATGATAGCCCCCTCACAGCCCTTAGGGCAAGGGTTATAAGGTATGCCCCGGGGGCATATAAGGTTCTTATTGAAATCTGTCGTAGAAACTTGAAAAAGGGCTCATTCGATTGGAAATTCAAAGGGTTAGTGCCCTTTTTAATAGTCAAAAGTGACTTGAAGGCAACTAAACCCCCTCTCACGCCCACCTTTTCTTCAAACACATCCAATTAAAAATTTTTGATAGCCATTTTATTCAATGTAGTTGAAAATTTTGGGAATTAGGTCTTTGAGGATGACATCCCCTCCCTCCTCCACAGCCCTCAGGGCAAGGGTTGTAAGATTTTGCCCTGGGGTCATATAAGGTTTCTTACAGAAAGCGATGTTGTAGAAACTTTACAAAGGGCTGATTCAGTTGGAAATTGAAAGAGCTAGTGCCCTTTTTAATAGTAGAAAGTCATTGAAGGGCAACTAACCCCCCTCTCACGCCCACCATTTCCCCAAACACATCCAATCAAAATTTTGAGATATCCATTTTGTTCAACGTAATTGAAAGTTCAAAAAAATAGGTCTTTTAGGATGATAACCCCCTCAGAGCCCACAGTTCAAGGGTTGTAAGTTATGCCTTGGGGGCATATAAGGTTTATATAGAAAGTTGCTGTAGAGATTTCAAAAAGAGCTCATTTGGTTGGAAATTGAAAGGGCTAGTGCCCTTTTTAATAGTCAATAGTGAGTGAAGAGTGATTAACCCCCCTCTCAAACCCACCATTAACTGAAAATTGTTATATCTAAGAGAAATTTGTTATCTTTGATGGAAAATTTGCTGCTATTAGAAAAACTTTGTTACTATTAAGGAAAAAAATTTGTTACTTCGAAGAAAAAATTTGTTATTGTTAAGAAAAACTTACTTCTTCTGACAGAAAACTTGTTAGCATAGACAGAAAACTGTTAATTCTAAGAGAAATTTGTGTTACTATTAAGAAAAAATCTGTTACCTCCATGAGAAATTTGATAATTTTAGGCAAAAGTTTATTAGTGTTAAAGAAAAATTGGTTACTTCGAGTAAAAAATTTGTTATTGTTAAGAAGAAATTACTACTTCTAACAGAAAACTTGGTAGCATTAGCAGACAATTGTTACTTGTAAGAGCAATTTGTCATCTTTGGCGGAAAACTTGCTGCTATTATAAAAAAATTGTTACTATTAAGAAGAAGTTGTTTGCTTCCAAGAGAAATTTGATCATAAAATTATATATTACATAAACAGTAAAAATTTTTTATTATTAAGCAAAAAAGTTATTATTTCGAAGAGAAAATTTTTTAGTGTTAAGAAAAAGTGGCTACGTCTGACATAAAACTTGGTATCATTAACAAAAAACTGTTACTTCTAAGAGAAATTTGTTATCTTTGACGAATAATTTAGTGCTATTAGAAAAAATGGTGACTATTAAGAAAAACCTCTTACTTCCCACAGAAATATGATAGTATTAAGAAAATTTTTGCTACACTGATAACATGAACCTACAACTCTAGAAAAATATCGATACAACTCTAGAAAAATATCTTCACTCATAGTGTTTCAAATGAAAAAATTTCCAAACTGCACTTTTAAACATCAAGTGAGGTAGTAGTGACAAAACAAAGCATGACTTTATAAAAATATATTGAGAAATATGTTCCAAACGGGAGAACTTCCAAATGAACTTTGAAACATCAACTGAGGCACCACTGATAAGATAAGCCATGACACAACATTATCAAAACATTCCGAGTCATATGTTTCAAAAGATAAAACTTCTAAAATGCACTTTGAAACATTAACAGAAGTAACACTGACAAGATAAACCACGACACATAGCTATAAATACACCCCGAGTCATATGATTCAAACAAAAAAACTTCCACAATGCATTTTGAAAGTATCAAGAGAGGTAACGATGAAAAGTTGCCACACATCACTAGAAAAATATCCCAAGTCGTATGTTTCAAACGAAAAACTTCCAAAATGCACATTGAAAGCGTCAAGTGAGATAAAAGTGACAAGGCAAACCACGGCACAACACTAGAAAAAACAACTTGAGTCATACGTTTCAAACGAAAAACATCCATAATGAACTTTAGAACAACAATTGAGGTGAGAATGACAAGATAAACCATAACACAACACTATAAATACATCCCAATTCATACGATTCAAACAAAGAAACCTCCACAATGCACCTTGAAAGCATCAAGAGAGGTAACAAAGACAAGTCACGACACATCACAACAAAAATATTCCAAGTCATGCGTTTCAAACGAAAAACATCCAAAATGCACTTTGAAAGTCTCAACTGAGGTAACACTGGAATGATAAACCATGACAGGAACATTCCGAGTCATATGTTTCAAATGAGAAACTTCCAAAATGCAATTTGAAACATCTTGATTCATACGTTTCAATCAAGATACTTTCCAAAATGAACTTTGAGGCATCAAGTGAGGTAACATAGACGGGATAATGTGTGACAGAACACTACCAAAAAAATATCTCTTTTTGAAAGACTACCAAAAATAGTCATATATTCCAAACGAGAAAACTTCCGAGATACACTTTGAAACATTAACAGAGGTAACACTGACAAGATAAACCACGACGCAACACTATAAACATAAGCCAATTTACATGTTTTAAAGGAAAAAACTTCCGAAATGCAATTTGAAAACATCAATTGAGGTGACACAGGCAAGATAAGCTACAACGCTACGAAAATATCTTGAGTCGCACATTTCAAACAAGAAACTTCCAAAATACACTTTGAAGCCTTCATAGGGGTAACACTGACAAGATAAACCACGACACAAAAGTAATAAAATATTCTGAGTCATACGTTTCAAATGAAGAAATTCTAAAGTGGACTTTGAAATATCAACTGAGGTAATACTGACAAGTGAAACCTCAACAGCACTAGAAAAAACATCTTGAGTGATATGTTTAAACGAAAAAATTCCAAAATGAACTTTGAACATCAACTGAGGTACCAATGACAAGACAAACCCTTACACTAAACTACAAAACATCTTGAGTCATACGTATCAAACGAGAGACTTCCAAAAAGAACTTTGAAACATACGCAAACTATAAGAAATATCCTGAATCATATGTTTCAAACGAGAAAACTTCCAAAATGCAATTTGAAAC
The DNA here is from genome assembly GCA_029168905.1 of Artemia sp. Kazakhstan ARC1039. Taxonomy (NCBI): domain Eukaryota; kingdom Metazoa; phylum Arthropoda; class Branchiopoda; order Anostraca; family Artemiidae; genus Artemia; species Artemia sp. Kazakhstan ARC1039. Next base: position 5,579 of record JAQQPU010006118.1, on the reverse strand, counting down.
ATCAACAGAGGTAACACTGACACGATAAACCATAACATAACACTATAAAATTATCTTGAATCATACGTGTCCTATGAAAAAAATTGCACTTTGAAACATCAAGGGAGGTAATGCTGACAATATAAAGCGGATTGAAGCATAATTTTTAACAAGGAATGTCTGAAAATGTCTTAGAAATGATGAAGGGGTTGTTAGAGAGATGCCACTGAGCAGTAATGGTTTGGCATTGTGGCATGAATTGCTTGGAGTATGATGTTCTAGCAATGTAATGTCGAGTCCCCGTCGCTCAAAAATAAAAACAGAGTTTAATTTAGATTCATTAGCTTATTTTCGGTGGGAAAAGTTGAAAATGTCATAGAGGGGGGATGAGTTGGTGATTCCATGTGGAAGCCAGAGGGGCATGTGTGTAATGCCACGGTCATGTGATGTGTTTCTTAGGTTTCCATTAATGGTTGGGCTTGCATTAACTTGAATCATTGGATTGAAGTATAATTTTTAACATGAAATGTCTGTAAAAAATGTCTTGGGGATGATGGGGGCGATGTCAGAGGGTGCCCTAGAGCAGTAATAGTGTGGCATTGTGGCTCTGAATTGCTTGGAGTATCACTCTCTAGCAGAGAAATGGCGACTTCTCGCTGTTCAAAATTTTATTGTTTAATTTAGATTCACTAGTTTATTTTTGGAGTGAAACGGTTGACAATGTCCTCTGGGGTGGGGGGGATGAGGAGTGGTGCCACGTTGATGATGGAGGGGGAGGTGTGTAAAGTCACGGTGGTGTGAATTGACATGGTATATCACATAGAATGGGTTTGGAAAACTTTAATGACCAGATTGAGGCATAATTTTTAACAAGAAATGTCAAAAAATGTCTTAAGAATGATTGGTAGGGGATTTGAGGCAGTTAAGCAATGTCTCTGTGGCGTGAATTACATGGAGTAGCGTGTTCTACAGTTTAAAATGTAAGATGGGGGCGTTTAAGAATTTTACCATGTAGGGTAGGGGGGCTAAAAATCTAACTTGCTCTCAAAGAAATGTAGCTGTCCGTCCTCTGGAAATGATTGCTAGTAGGGTAAGGGGGGCTTATATTGTCACAATAGTTTGAAATGTTCATAATTTTGGATCAAAGAAACGTGGCATTTTCATTTAAAAAAACCTCAGAAACACCTCAGTATGGTTCGAATTTAACTCTAATATCAATCTTGCCCCGTCTGAAAACGATGGCTAAGATGTATTTTTGCTTTAATGCATGTTTTTTTTTATTTGTCATGTTTTTCAAGTTTTATTTTTTGTTTGTCGTGATATTTAAATCTTTTTTTTGTGTTTTAACATTGTTTGTAAAATTATTTGAATTAATAAAAGTTTTATTTACAATAACCTTGATCCTTTAGATATGTTGTTTAGGACGATAATGCTGTTTACATAATTTAAGCATTCATTTCCTCTTTATCGCTATAAAGAAATTAATAAAAATCAACAATATTATTTGGCATTACTCCCTAAAAAGTGTTACTTAATGAAGAGGTGTAATTTCTGGAAATAGATGTTTTCCGACTGCGTGCCAATTATCCGTGCCAATTATACAGGTGCACAAAACATCTCATTCTAGAAAGCAAAACATGAGAATTTCTCTCACACACAATAGGTTAATTTAGAATGTAATAAGTAGGACAAAATACTGGGAATAGCTGGCTAGTCCCGAGCGTCGGAGCGCTCTCCCGTTGGAATGAAATTGACCTATCAATTTTTAGTGAGGACACAGTATTAAAGAAATAAGAAAGAAAATAAAACAAATGCTTTGGACATTTCGGGCGAAAAATAAAATCTCAAAAAAGATATATTTGAGAGTGATGTGCAAGCTGTTATTAGAGAAGATTTGCGCCATCATTGCGTAAGATGCGCTGATCTTACATAAAGTGTGTGCCGTGATTAAGTAAAAGGAAAGAAAAAAAATACTTTGAACATTTCGTGCAAAAAATAAAATGCTAAAAAGGTATTACGTGACAGGGATGGTTGCGCTGTTATTACTTGATCTCACATATGGTGTGTGCTGTCGTTAAGTTACAAGCGGGGATTCCCCATGGGTTCCTGACGCAAGGTTACATAAAATTTTGTCATCCATAATAGACCTGACCGTTTAAAACGGGGTGTGTCCTGGGCGTCCTCCAGAACAGAGGTCTAGGCAAGTATAAGTGAAAATAGAAAAACAATAGGTGTTGCCAGGGGAACACCTAAAAATCTTCCCGGGAAATCAGTAGACTCCTATATCAGAAAATAGAAAAACAATGGAGCTTGCTATAGAACAACTGGATGTGTCATGGAATATCTGCCAGCTGGGAAAGGGCTGCGTTCAAAATCCCATGTTAATTTTCATATGGTCCGGTTTAAAATCCAATGTTAATTTTCCTATGGATGTTGCAGAAATCTTATGTTAATTTCCCTATTATTGCTACTTGTCTATTATTCAAACCAAACTCCAATTAATCATACTGAAACACATGGGAATCTTGCCAGCTTGAAACAGGGATGCCGTGAGGTCAGAGGACATGTCTTTAAAAGTGTTATGGCATTACTACTGATATTCTGCATCAAAGGCATCTTTACTTCCTTTTTCCCTCCGCAGGTAGCACGGGGACCTAGGAAATCATACAGAACTGTTTAATGGCCCATTTTGAAGGAAATTATTATATATAGTCGCTTTGGTAATTAAAAAAACAATTTTTAACATAAAATCAATTATTACGAAAACTGCATTTTAGTATAACACTGGGGTGACGAACTTCATTAACATCATTTCACAAAGATCAGAATAGTGTTTCATTTTCAACATTGTTATTATAAAAGGCACTTATATATATCATAGGCAGCACAAGAGGATTGACTAAATAAAGAGCCATGTGTGACCAATGTTGTTTTTTTTTTGTAGACCGGGCACTTCGTATAGAAGGAGTTATTATAGAAAATTTGAAAAAATGTTTATAGAAACCCTAGTGAAAAAAAGAGACACATCAGTGCTACAAATGACAAAAGTGATTTTTCTTGTTTCTCAAGAAGGAAAACTGTAATTCTCCTATAAAAAGTTTTTAATCATGCTAATTTTAATGTATACAACTAGCTTACAACATTAAACAATCGGGAAAATCATGACTGTTGTAGGAAGCACACATACACCTGACTTATAGTTCTTCGCCCAAAAATGACGTTCCGACAGCTCCTTGTGTCAAGCTAAAACCAGCTCTGCTAGAGGGAGAGGGGATCAGGCCCGAGGCCTAAAATTATTTTGACCTCAATTGCAGCTTGGTTTAATTCAACCAGTTATATGTGACCCACCGTTCTACCAAGAATCATTTATGAAGTATTTATTTGAAATTTGATTCTTTTCGTAATTATATGTACCCGCTCGGGTGCTTCAGGCTAGGTGGCTAAAATCCTAAATACAGTGAAACATTTTTGTGCTTCAAAATATCCATGTTTATGACTACGAATTGAGGAGGGGCTAGGCAGAGGGGTCTCTGTCCCAAGGATTTAGCAATATCTATGTCTGTGTCCTTGCATAGTATTTATTTCGACAAGGTATATTGTGTACTCCGTTCTGGTAAAGTTTGTCTATGCTATTATCCTAAGAACTGAACGTGTAATAATTTCCTGAGGGGGGGGGGCATTTCTTTGTACTTTCAACCGTCTTACTCAGATCAGCTATCTTGACATTCTGACCTGATACCATGTGAGGCTGTGAGGGCGTCAAAAGAATTGAAAGGGGTGTTACTGCTCCCTTTTCGAATTACTACTACTACTACAACTACTACTAACCACTCACTGCAGCACCAAGCCGTCTGAGGCCCATACAACTGCGTACTCTCCTCTTCTATCACTATCTATTCAAAGTTTCCCTTTTTAAACCCTACCAAGAAATATCAATGTCAATTAAATCTTTTCTCACGACTTCTTCCCACCCCATGGGGGCCGACTTGCTTTTCGTTTGGCCCAAGATGGTTGGCCGAAAAAGACGGTATTTGACAATCAGTCATCCTTCATCTGCAGAACGTTTCCTGTTCTCACATGGAATCTGACTCAAACTTTGAACTCCTCAACCGCGAAACCTCGAGGCCGATTCGTTTTCCAAGACTCGCGACAAAAAACAGTTAAGGTTCACTGCGAACACATAAGGAAGGATTGATTGTTAACTAGGATAATTTTGCATATTATGAAGTAAGAATTGTTTTCTTAACATGTTGCATTATGACCAAATTTATCCTTATGGTCCTAAATTTATGCCAAATAAATAACTGAAAGCTTACTCCAGCTGTCAAGCTGTTTTCTGTTCTCTCTAAATCGGTTCAAAACACCTCTTCTCCATTATAAACCTAGAAAAAGTAGAACCCAGAGCACGACACTCAACCAGCATAGCTCTCCTGTACAGGCATTTCCAACTTACCTTAGTGGGGGCAAAACCAGGGACAGATTTATTGTTTTCATTTTTAGGCATGGTTAAAACTGGTCAAAACAAATCACATGCCAGAAATTTTGAATTTCCACACTTCTTCAGCTGGAGTGCCATATGTGGCCACAGATGTAAGAGTAGTGGGGCAGCTGGTCCGCTAGCCCATTTTGGCTCGCCGTAAAGATTGGTTTTCTGAGCGATGTCAATTTCGTACCATGTGAAAAAAATCCATGTTTTCCTAAAAAATCCATGTTTTTATTGAAAAATCCATGGAAATCCATGGCGTTTCCAAAATCCATGGCAGGGGTTGAAAATCAATGTTTAATGGATAAATCCATGGCGGTGGTAACCCTGGTTGATACGGTTTAAAGCTCTTGACGTATGGCGTATTGTAGTTGACGTATTATGCTTTTCAACTATCCAGGCTGGCTAATTTAAATGCAACCCTTTGAATAATAGAATTTTAGAAAGCCTATAAAGTCTGATATATCTTTCACGATCGATCCTTTCCTAGTAAAACATATTAGAGGTTGTTTGTAAGGTAAATTTGAATTAGGAATGCTATGGAAACTTTAATTAAATAAACCTCGAGACTGATGGTAAATTCTTTCCAATAGATATTAGATGCCAAGATGATGAGAAATTAAATGCTTCAATCTGGTTCAAAATAAAAATAAATTGCATAAGGTCAACTAGCAAACAAAAAGACAATTGTATCATAAGAGCAATCAATTATAACTTCCAACTATCTCTTTCCCTTGTGGTCATTGCACACGGCAAGCTAGCCTACAGCAAGAAAACTAACTTTTGAGCCTTTGAAACATTTAAGAAGCAAAAATACAAGATGCAAAGCTTTGAAATACCACTTGTTATAAAAATAGAAGTACACAACCTGAAATATGTGGGCTTGGAAAAGAAATTAAGAAATCACCACTTCCTTGTCATGCACGTCAGGGGCCAGATTTGATGTGGTTGATTTTTAATATAAACATAAAATTTTTGGGACCGAGTGTAGTACTAATCTTTTTGTCGGGCTGACCTCTGTCCGTTTATTTTTGGAATACCTTGGAAGATAGTAAGTGTTTTTGTATCTTTATTGTATTTTACCTTATCATAGTATTCTTATAATTGTTGATTCTCT